>KV425555.1:273519-528934 GCA_001632425.1 Neolentinus lepideus HHB14362 ss-1 | reverse complement strand
TCTTTGCAGATGCATATATGCACTGCACGAGAATGACATAGGAGACCCAGAGATGACGCCCCACCCAGATATTCTAGCTGCTGCCCGATTGGTGAGTGTTTTGTCATCGGCAGCGCCACAAGGTGCCTGGCGACAAGGTTTTCGTATGATATGCGATTTTCAGGTATGACGCAGTAGCGGGAGGACGGGAGGAGGAGAGGGGGAGGGGGGCTATTGGGATAGATGGTGTGTGATGGGATTCAGTGGATATGGATGGAATTCAACGGATATGGATGGGAATCGATGAATATGGTGCGGGATTGGCGAGAGTGAGACAATCAATAGTATTCGATGGTAATCAAATGTATTCATACTTGTTTGATGGTATTTGATAGTTTTATATATGGCAAAATTGGGGGGAATGAATAAGATGATTGAAATGGATCGATTATATTTGATTAGTATTGATTAAGGACATACATGTGTATTCTAGGAACGGTGTCTGTATCGATGGTATTCAATGGGGTTAATCTCGGATCGAAGCCAGCGTCGATTTCTCGAATACCATCGAATAAGTGGAGCCAAATCATCTGAATTCAACTGTAATCGATTGTAATCACTGCAATTCGATTTTTTTCATGTTAGTTTTGACTGGGCTGTAATGCCCGCACTATAGCTCCGTCTGAGTAATGAAGGAACTCGAGCGGAAAGACCTATGCTTGCAGCAGGAACGCGATGCGGCTATGTTCAGAGAGAAGACTGACCCCCCTTCCGCGCTTACTAAGCAGGCAGCGTCCTGACTAACGTTCGGGGATGCCTCTCGAGCCGGGAGTCCAAATGCACAGTATTCGCGGGTCTCAAAATAGTCGAGACCGGGATTGCTTCGCAATTATGAGTGCCTTGATGTATATATGCAAGTAACTCGACTTCCTGATACACGAAGGACTGGAAGTCATGGGGCGCCGAGCATTCTGACGATAACGAGTCTAGCCTTAAGGGAGATAAGGTGAGTCAAAGCCCACCAGTCGGATGGCTAACTGTCCCGGTCAGCCAAGAATATGTTGCAGCGCTCTGGGACAACAACAAAGCTTCCGAACTATTATATTGGCAACATACGACGTGACTTTGAAGCGCATCTAAGCTTTCGGCGAATCTCGCTTAGCATAGAGGACAATATTCTCCGAGACACTTTTCCATAGGCTCCACTTACCGCGTTGAGGATTATCGCAGTGCATCGTCACTGTGGTGCACGTCAGCGCTCATGGTCAAACATCCCCGTCGGGTATCGGTTATGTCCATGAGATTGTTCACTTTAAAGTTTATAGACACCTCATCCCCCGCGAATTAATCGGGGGCTTGCCCTTGTATTTATCTGCTTTTGCATCTCGAATCTCGCCATGCAGGTATGGAAGGGTTCTTAGAGCGATCGCATGTAGGGATCGAGCAATGTCACTTCTTGCACAACATTTATTGTCTTTCCGGGGACGGATAGGCGAGGTGGGACACAGTACAAGCGAGGCAAGGTCGACAAGTGGTATATAGAGCCAAATCAGCTGCTCTGGTATGTACATGCTGGTGCCACTTGGAGATGTGATCGGCACTACCACGTTCAACTATATATACACCATCGCAGCGAAATCAATACAACTTGGTGTCATTAGTAAAGTTTCGTTCAGCTGATCTCACACCCTTTCTCTGCGCTCCCAACTCAATACTCACAATGCCCGGACCTATAGGATCGAAGTACGAATGTAAGACGAGTAGTGATAAAGCTACAACTGCACCGGCACATTTCTGACAATTATACCCTTAGCATCTCCAACTACTCCTACATCTGTTTTCCTACCCGATTGCTGTCGACGATCTAGCGCCTACTTTGTTACATACCAAGACTACGATAGACAATTACACAGGACTGCCCCGCATGAAATCGAAATGTGCATGGACAGTCACCCCAAACTCAGGCTTGATATTGACAAACACGGCACCCACACATGGACACATGAGAGATGTTCCGCAGCTCTAAACTATCCCAGTCGTCAGTTTGCCATCGGAGTCTTCGCATAAACGGCGTACTGTGAGGAAGGCCAGGAGGCGCCTTGGGTAGCAGATCGAACGCGCGGAGGATGAAAACTGTCTCCTCTTCCGTAAACTCCATGTCTGCAGACGGCACCTTCGTTTTAGCGCATACCTGTGGTGATAAGGTTTCAATACGACCGCGGAGCCACAGCGGCGTGATCGTGTACCTGAAGACTTCCCGAAGACTTCTTGCCAATTAACTTGCGCTTAAAGTTGTCGAAACAGATTAAGCGCAGAGAGGCGAAGGAGACATTCGATCGCGATCGGATGTGGGCAGGCGGTGGTAGAGGGACCGATGCGGCGAAAGGATCGCTGTGATCGAAGAAGTCGCGGCTTGGACTGGGTGGCAGCATTGGCGAGCACCATGATACAGAGCGCACTGACGGCGTTTTATCAAGGTGGGACTGCTTGGGCATCAGTGACGCCACTGGAGGAATTTGGAAGATTAGGCATCATGTGGTATCGACATATAGATCCATCAGAACTTACGATGCAAAGCACACATGATTAAACATGTCCACAGAGTCAAGAGAATGCACTGCACAAGTGGGAAGATATTGTTATCAAGTAGATCCAATGCCGTATATGTCACCGCTGTCAATTGACCGACCCAGAGGAAACAGGTAGGAGTGAACCAAGATGAGTTATACCGGCGACAATAACAAACAAAGATGATGATGGGGATCAGAGTTAACAAGGTATTGATGAACCAGGCGATGGGAGTCACAAGATTGGGCAACCTTGGATGATGCAGAACGAGAGGCATTAAGGAACAGATAGCAGCTGATCGAGATGTTTGAGCTTAGTCCAGTCAAGTGGAAATTGCGTAGGCTGACCGGTGAGGAGAGATACAACAAGGCAGAACGACAGAACGTGCCTCGAACATCTGATAAGCCACGAGTCCAGTGTTATGTGGGCACGACATTTGCCGCTTAGAATCAGGATGGGTACTATGCCTACTGTATTACGAGATATCAGCGCAGTCAACATCAAATTCAAGACGGAACCTTTGCAAGATTCGATAACGACTCACACTGAATCTGCATCACGTAAATTAAAGCCTCTACAACGGTAGAGACCTTTTGCTTGTGGAGCAGTTGAGACCCAGGAAAAACAGTGGAAATTGTCAACGCCCCGGAGGCCCCCGAACAGAGGCCGAGAGATGCTACAGTAGCACAAAATAGCACACGAACACGCTTCGTTGACGAATCACTTTTGGTCCAGAAACGAGCGGCTAGTAGACATATTGCAAAACCGAGAACGAGAAAGGACAGTATGGGTGAGACAAGTTGGGAGGGCTCCATCGAGGAGGGGATGTCGCAGCAAGACTCATGATTCCAAGGACTTCGTATTAATATTGCTGTCACAGGTATCAAGGGGAATACCCTTAAGGAAGCTTTGCATGGTACGGGTCAGTGGCTGGATCGTCCACATATGGAGGATTGAATGCCTAATTTGCGTTGAGCCTGCGTTAATAGAGGTGAAGATCCATTACGTGCGGAGCCGATATTCGATACGGTCTTACCGTAAGTGTACCTTCGATCTACAATATTAATAGTGGCAACAACACCAATGAATGACGAAGCAGAATTACCCTGGACAACTATGGTTGACAGCCCGCGAGTAGATTAATTCTGGCCTCGAAGTTGAACATGGCAGGTCTCATGCGCGCTCTTACTAGCAACGATGACAAAACTTGTTGGAGTCAATGTATCCCGTTGCCAGGCGCACTGTATAATATGATGGTGATTGAGTCTTTCTTCTATTTGACAGGCATTGCGAGGGTCTCCGTCATTCTTTGAGGCTCGTCCCATACGTTCCTAAAGCGCCCCAGAGCCCTTACAGGTAGTCCTTCGGTTCCGAGACACATCTCTTGTGGTAGAAATCGCATATCGACAGTACAGTATAGTCTCGCATCTTCCATCGAGAAAACCGGACAACCCGAGGAGCAGAGTAAGGAGACCGCCGCAGGCGAGCTTGTAAGTAGGACGGAAGCCAATTATCGGTATGGTTACATAAGCCAAAGTGACATGAAGTTCCCACCAGTACTGTTGGTCCTTCGCCTCACGTGCTGTCACTCTCGACGCACTGGGCTTGTTAATGGACATGTAACTCATGACAGATCTCCAGTACACCACTTTGTCCTAAGCTCTTAGAATTCTACGCCTCCTCTGTTTTCACTTTTCAAGAAACGCCTGATAGACAGCATTATGGCTGACCGTGATACTGGCAGCACGCTTCGTCCTCTCGCTCGTCTGTTTCGTCTTGCATCTCCCGACACCAAATCTATCCTAGCGTCTTTACCATGCGATGTCCTTCTGGAGATTGCAAAGTGTCTTCCATGCCTAGCGGACGTGCTCCACATGTGTCTTACGGTGAGCATTCGTTAGCGCATCACTGCACTTGACTGTAACCAGCAATACCACAACCATAGTCATCTCTGATGTACAACCAAGTAATGGAGGTCCTCTACGCCTCTGTCGACCTGTCCTCCGCGTATCAATGTTCTCGAACGTTAAATATGTTGCACAACCGGCCTGAAGTCGCCCGGCATGTCCGCCAGCTAGTTGTCCGACCAGACGACGACCCTAGACGAAAGCGAAGGAGATATTCTCCGGTAGACGGATATCTCGTCTCTGCGGCTGTGAGACAAGCTGCACTCAAGTTTGATGCGTTGCATACCTTCATCTGGGATGGGGAGGATCTTCCGCCTTATGACGATATGTGGTTTGCGCTCCGAATATCGTAAGTGGATTAATATATGCCACGTCTGTGGATTCATCTTGATTAATGTGGGTCAGTTGCCCTCAATTGCACACGATCGGGACGACCATTGGCCCGGTACCCCCAAACCCTCGGAGTCATGTAGGCGCACTCAGCTAGACGAACTCTTAGTGGCTAATCTGTCGAATACACAGTTGTTCGACTTCAGCAACTTACGGGGATTCTCCCTTACTTTGCGATCTGGATTTTACAACAATTTTGACAGTTGGGGTACGCGGGTGTTTGCCATGGTACCGTCATACAATTCATTGACATTTCTCAAGATGACATGCCACCATTCCGACCCCTCTGGGACATGCTTATCAAACGGTGTCCCAATCTTGAGGTCCTCACTGTAGATGGCATCTCAGCCCGTCCCGGAGATGCTCGCATCCTGTACAGCGCTCGCTGGCCGAAGCTACGCACGTTAGTCGTTGGACCGATCTTGTTACAACGCGAAGCACATCTCTTCAACGTCCAAGAAAAGCCGCCTTTTGCTACCTTCCTTGAATCTCATCATAATTTGAGGTCTCTGCATCTCACTAGTCATGCTGGCGGCCTCAGCGCTGCAGACCTCCAAGCATTAGACGCCGACGCGTTGCCGGAACTTTCGGAGTTTTGCGGCAGTTTGTCGCAGCTGCAGGCTTTACCTCGGTCTGTCTTGAAGTCGATCAAGTCAGCACGATTCCCGGAACCCTTGCTTTTACGAGAAGTTACACCTCCATTGACTGTGTCTATGGTCCTGCAGACTCTGTCCTCATTGACGCATCTCAGTATCAACTTCGTGCTACAATCTGGGTACTATGACAACATTGGTGTACTCAAAACTATCGTCTCTAACTGTCCACTTTTGACGAAGCTAGACATTATATGTAGTTCTCAGCCGGCGTTCTACCTTGTTAGTGTTCCGTTTTGATCGCTTGGTCCATGTTAACGCTATTCTGCGATACCAGGATGCTTTCTCAAAAGCCATCCGTTCCCTGTCTAAACTGCGGGTGCTATCCCTCACGCTCGTCAAAGTTCCAGGCGACGAGCCGATGATCAAGGGCGCAGCACGCATTGCCCTCTCCAACCCCCGCCTCAAGAAATTTAATGTATCCTATATTTCCCGATACACCATCTCTCTGCGCCACTCTCACCACATCTACGGCACACCTGTGCACTCTGACGCGTACGAGACGGGCTCGTACGAGCTGATCTGTGACCGGCACGGCCTGCCGATCAAGCTCACTGTGTACGAGCGGCGTTCGCAGACGTTCGTGTGGCTGCACTGGGTGACCCGGCGGAGGTATGTGCATGACCTTCGGCCGCCAGGCCATCCCGATGTGCTGAGGAAGGGGCTCGCGCATCTGTTAATGGAGAAGGGGAATGCGGGGGAGGAGATGAGGCTAATATTCTTTTGTTGCATGCTCGTGGTGTTGGCGTTTACGGCGACAGTGAAGACGTAGGTGAAGACGTTGCAGAGGATATGTGTTTATGACTGTATGATTGTATATTTCGGGCCTCAACGGTTCGACGGGACAGTCCTGTAGTTGTCATAGTTAATGTTTGTATCACTGTAGACCGTAGACTGTATATTGTAATGAAATAGACCCTTGTAATTCAACTTGCCAATGAGTTTACTCACATTATTTTCATAGTTTCCTTCAGGAAAGTAGAAGGCCTTAGAGGCTGCGTTCTGGACTGAGTATTTGCACCATATGGACGTAGGCAGATTTGGCTGTCAGTCAAAGCGATCATAATCCTTGACAGTAGACTGACAACGTCGTCGAGCGCTGACCATCAGCTCTAATGAGCGCCTTCTCAAGATATCCTCGACTCTATCTAGGGCTTAGGTGTTCCCGCGAGCAATACGAGAAGCAAAGCAAGTCTTATAAAAAACTCACGGTACATATCAGACGTCATTTTCCCATTCCCAAAATCGGGAATTTTGACGCAGCGAAGTGCATTAGATTTTTCGGGAGCCGTCTCAGGCTATCTGTCAGTGGCACGCCTATGAAGACGAGATCATAGCTCTGAGACACAAGTGAGCATCACTGCAATATCTAGGTAAGTACACTCGTGAACCTCGCTACCCTGTGTTTTGTCCTTGCTGATGTTCAGCATCGGAATGACCTCATACAAACAAGCTTGGTGACAGGATATCGCAAGCGAGCAGGGATCTACCAGGCTGGGGATAGGGAACACCGGGGTTGTACTCATGTAGGTGTCTCTCGCTTTCTGGGGATAAGAAATTGATGAAAGGTCGGGTCACCGGTGAGCATCCATGTCCGTGGGTAGAGATGACGCCAAAGAACGAGTCAATCCGGGTAGGAGGTCGTGGGGTTCACACTTCTGTGATCTCCATGAAATACTGACGGAGATAAAGTGGATAAGGGAGTCTAGGTGAAGGTGCAAAATAGAGAGAAATCGAGCTCTGAGAGCATGGTCCGCGGAATCGTTTACTATGACGGGCAGGCCCGGTAGCCTGAAATAATGGTCCACAGAATATTGTAGAGAAGTATAACTCACCTCAGCCAAGAGATGGTCCCAGTAAGGCGATGGTCAGACAGAGTTGTTCTGTTCTTATAATGCTCCTCTGTCTGTGGCCATCAGTAATGGTGCGTAAATCATTTAGTAAAGGTGATGGTGAAGCACGAGGATGATGGCGATGCCGCGCGCGAGTGGTACCCTGTCGGCGGAGCCGCCTAGTGGAGCTGAGCCCGTCGCAAGCCAGCAAAGGAATAGGAAGGTTCGAAATCAATCCGAAGCGTTTCATCTTCAAGAAAAAGTCGTCTTGAATGGCGCCCAAGCTTAAGCAATACGTCCACAGCTCAACACTTTCGGTGCATTACAGGAACTAGAACATCCAAATGAACCCATCAACTTGAGTACAGGTCAGGGACGACGAAGCCTGGGACGTACAGAGTTCCTCAAAGTTCCGAGTCGGCTCATCGCGATGCACTTGCAGAAGTACGGGTCCGGTAGACGAAGAGACTGAAGGCAACCAGGGACCAATAAATCGAGGTCCTTTAATCAGAACATGGACATAAGCGGATGTCCCGAGTTTAGTAGAATAACATCTACGGAAAACATACGTGGGAAACTAGAGACCTCCCTTCTTGATCCCATCAAGCCACATCGCGTCCAGCAGCGCGACCACTCTCTGGATGAATCCTGCATGAATTGGAAGGATTCTCAGCTTTCATTTCCCCTCCTCGTAGTATGCAGACTACTCCTTGCTGTAACTCCCTTTATCGACTCCCTGGACCTCGATCATAACCACCAACTGTCCTCACCAACAAACTCCTTTGTTCGGCTGCAGGAAGGGCTATTCTTATTTAAACATGACATAGACCCTTACTCTGGAGGATCATTCTATCATGTATGTGATTCACATTTACCACATACAATGACAAATGTAAAGGTTGTGCGCCAGTAGTCGCCGCTGTACCTATCCCTGTTCACGACCATTCTCCCGACGTCTCGATTTCTGTCTCGTCTGGTGTGGACCCTCATCGATGCACTTGGGGCATGGGCTTTAGTTGGAATATGGAGGGAACGTCAAAACCTCAGATCGAGCTCGAGAGATACCCTGATAGCTGCCGCGTACGTGGCCCCTTTTTTCCTCATCCACCGCTGGAACTGAGGTAGTACTCACAGATACCTTCTCAACCCATATATACTCCTTCCTAACCTAGCTCTCTCCACCACTTCTTTTGAGAACACGCTGCAGCTTCTCTCACTTCTTTATGCCTGCCGAGGTCTGTGCTATCTTCATCATACATCACAACTATCAAATCAATTACGGACTATAGGCCGCGCATCCCCTGCACTCTTCCTCGCTTCCATACTCCTTCATCTTTCCCTACACTCCGTCCTCCTTCTCCCGCCTCTCATCCTCCTACTGCTCTCCTCACCTCACTCGCATCTGTCCAACCCAAAATACTTTACTGCGTATCGCAACTCTAAAGGGTCTCTGAGCAATACTCTATCCTGTATTGGGGAGTTTTTGATTTACTCGGTTATCCTGACCCTGTGCTGTACTATGGTAGCGGACAGCTCGGGGTGGATCGAAAAGACATGGGGTGTCGGGTACGTACTTGCGCGCCTCGCAGCTCCTTCATTTCGTCATCTTGTTTGGCCACGCTTGCTAACTGACATGGTAGTTTGACACTTCCAGACCTCACACCTAATCCTGGATTATGGTGGTACTTCTTCACAGAGATGTTCGACCACTTCCGCTCCTTCTTCCTCATGGTCTTCTCTGTACGTCTCCATAAATTGTTTTCCTAACTTTCACACTTTTTGATGACTCCTGTCGTAGGTGCACCTCGTGATGTACGTTGCACCGATATGCATGAAGTTCCAGTACGTCCCATCCATTCTTTCTGATTGCCAAGCCATTCATGCTATAAATTACATAGGCACGACCCCCTCTTTGCATCTTTCGCTCTCCTCGGTGTCCTAGGCATGTTCAAGCCCTACTTGACCCTTGCCGACCCGGGTCTCTTCCTCAGCATGCACTCCATTTTCCCAGAAATCTTCCCTTGTGCGTCCTCCCATCCTCTCGTTGCCCCTTCTGCCCCTATCCTAACCTTCCGGTCTCGCAGATCTGTACCACCCACTCCCGACGAGCCTCCTACACCTGCACGCGGCGCTCCTCCTCCCTCTCTTCCACTCTCTCTGGCTCACGCAAGGTACAGGCAATGCGAACTTCTTCTACGCATCCACCCTGGTGTTCGGTATGGCAAATGGCGCGGCGCTTGTTGATGCGATCTGGGCTGGGCTTAGGATTGCGATTGGAGGCAAGGAGGCCGAGGATGAAGGCGAGATTGCCGTTGTCCAAGAATGAGATTGTTGTATCCGCTAGTGATGTCTAAGGTATCGAGCTTGGGAGTTTGCTAATCGCAGTCGCTTGGTTATCTCAGAGAACGTGCACTGGCTCTTTCTCAGTTTGCGATGCTCTACCTTGCCGGTCTGAAATGCAGCAGTTGGGCCTTGAGCTGGGATGCCACCCAGGAGTCTCCGTGATTCTTGGACCCACAAGGTTACATAACTTCCTTTTGGGTGATAGGAACGGCTGATTCTTTACCGTAAACAGATCTCGGTACCCGGGGTCTGAAGTCCAAGTGACGATAAGAAGTTAGGGCAAGGCTAATCTTAATATTGCTATGCTGCATTCCCGGTACGTATACTCGTGTTCGTTTTGAGTATCATCTTCGTCACCTTACTGACAGTGTTATCCTAGCTTTCAAACAGTATGGCCCCCCTGGGACGCCTGTTCCTCGGCTCTACTACGACATCTATTGCTCAGACCCGGAATCTGTCTGTTTGTACAACATCAGTATCGAGCTAGTCCCTATTCTCACGATGAAAATAATCACTCTTCAAGTCGGCACCTCGTGTTCAGCATCGACGACGCTTGGTAATCGTTGCGGACTATATCTATTGGGAAGCTCGATCCATTCAGAACAATTGCCTTAATTCCTGCCCGTCATGTCTGCCACATCACAGGGCTCACTGCTGCATACCAGAATCTCGGGACACTTGCCAGCGGGAGAAGTATTTGTCTCCTCCCGAAAAGCAAAGGGCCCGCTAGCGAAGTCGCTTTTGGAAGGGTCGGACACTATTGTGCGCTTGGCTTATTGCGACTGGGCATATTGTCACAAGGATATGTCGGCCACAGATAGATTGACCTTGAACGGTCTATACGGATCGTAAGTGTTCCGCCAATCTTTCCAAACCTCTACCTAACACAATGATCAGACTGATTAGGCTGCGGAATGAACTGAAGGAAAATACAGTGACGTGGAAAGGCTCATGTAAAGCGATTCCCGACCTTTGGTCCCTTCGAAAGTTGGCTCGGAAATTTTATACGTCGGCCCAAGTAAGCGAGCGCCTCTGTTGTTTAGGCCGCGCTCATGTCATCTGTAAACCCCAAGCGATCTAGGGAGAGTATGTATGACCGGATCATCGAATCGCCACGACCCTCTGGCTCTTCCGATAGTTGTGAGTGCCACCCGAATCATTCTGAAGACGAGTGCGGCGTTCATGCTGTAGTGTCACTGCCATAGCTTCTTCCAGCAGTAGCGTGGAAGTCTTGAGCCCCAACAGTGATAGCAGTCTCGATACTATGCCGGAACGGCAGCTCAAACTATACGAAACACTCTGGAATGAGAATATAATGGATTGGCTTCGACAAAACATCCAAGGAGAAGCTGAGACGAAGTTGAGCCTTGCTATCATTGGTGAGTCGGTAGTACAATGTCATCAGCGTGCATCCATTGTGACGGTATATGCTTACACTGTTATATTGAACCCCATTTCAAGACACAGCGCGCTCTGCAGGAATTGATGACACAAAGTTCAGGCTTGGCGTAAAGTCGCTACTCCTGCGGAAAGATCTAGTGAAGTCACTGCTAGACATGCCCGATGTTATCATAGAGATTGCTTTGGACATGCTGCAACGAGTACGTTATCATACTGATGAAATCCGTCCACACACCTAACGTCTGCTCTCCTGTCAGGCAAGTAATGACTGCCGTGCCACCGAAGGCCTTTCTGCCACTGAGTGCGAAAAGATTCTGAGAAGAGTGAGTTACAAGGCGGGATTGCTTCCTCCTTGTATGTACGTCACAGACCTCAAAGTCCGTCTCTCCATGGAATTTGTCAACGGAGGCCACGGTTCGGTCTTCAGAGGCGAACTCGGAGGGACAAAGGTGGCAGTGAAGATTATTTACGGAAACGATTCTGATAATGATGAGGAAAAGCGACAAGGCTTGAAGGTATATGTGAAGATGCGTTGTATCTTCGTGGCAGCTGACTCTTCTTCAGACATTTCATCGTGAAGCGATGTTATGGCAGCAGCTTCAACACCCGAACATTCTTCCTCTCATCGGGATCTGTGAGAAATTTGACGGCCTCTCTCCGAACAAGCCGGGCATGATCTCGGCCTGGTGTCAGCACGGAAATCTCCGGAACTACTTGAAGGCAAAAACTCGCAACAATGAGGTCGTCGATCGCATCAGTCTCGTAAGCAACCTATAGGTTTATTCCTTCAGGCACATATTGACTTTGTACAAGCTTGCTCGCATTGCAGATGCTCTATGCTATCTGCATAATCATAAGTATCAACTGGTACATAAGGATCTTAGGCTGGTATACATATCCGTTGATATGATGATAGGACTGCCTAACCGATTGCACTATAGGCCAACGTTGTCGTGGACGACGGTTTTGAGCCACGCCTAACTGACTTTGGCATAAGCACGATCGCCAATTCTACTACTGTGAGTCATGAGAGGGCGCACATCGGTACCACTCGTTGGATGGCACCAGAGATCTTTGAAGACGAATCCGTGCTCTACAAAGAAATGCGGGCGCGAGTAACACCAGCCATCGACATGTATGCCTTTGCATGTCTCTGCCTCGAGGTTCGCCCTACCTACTTTCTTGGTTGCCATCTCTCAGTTGTCGTTGCGCAGATGTACACCCTGTTAGATCCGTGGAGTGAGATTGGACCTATGGACAACGCAGTGGTGAAGAAGCGGGTGCGAAATGGTGAGCGACCTTCGCGTCCACCTGGAAATGTCATTCCCGAGCAGGTCTGGTCCTTGGTGGAGAAATGCTGGCCGCAGGATCCACAGCAGAGGATGACGAGCGACGACGCTCGGCAGGCTCTTCAGGCCATGTTGACTACCTAATTCGATAGTTCTTGTTCTGCTGTGAGGTTCGGTACTCAATGGCATTGTTCTCTCTCTCGGTAGTCGGTTCTCCCCTTTGGAAACTGATAAACAGCCTTCAAGAAAATGAGCAGCGGCCATGTGGTGGGCTGGGATGGACACAGAACATTTTCGTAACCACGGGTGTAAACCACGTAGGGGAGTGAGTCGCTAACGGGCCAAGTATAATGTTCTATATTTTGGTGCGGTAAGACAGACAACGTATCGGCCCAACTGCCACCAGTATACTTGGTCCTCACGGCGAGCGCATCAGAATTTATCAAGACATGGACCTGCGTATCGTCCACACTGTCAAACAAAGTCGTAATATTAATGTCACATACTGCGAGTTTCCGGCTATAGCACCTTCTTCTGTCAAACCTGGAACAATAGATTGTCAGAGCACACCCGAAGGCCTCAGTGCCGGCGAACACCCTCCTCAACGCCAATTCCAGCCGAATGACACATCTCAGAGATCGCGCTCCACACTGGATGCAAGCTCGTGCAAAGTTGAACAACGGTTGGGACGGAGCAGAGGGAAAAGTTTAGTCACCGCTGCGATATATTGAATCAGGGTGTTCATTGCTGCTTAGTACAGGTAGTATGCGCATATTACAACCGAAGTATACGGCGCCACGCGCAGTCACTACGTAGATATGCGATGAGAAGACAGAAATCAGTTAACGAGCGGTGGAGTAGACAACAGTGTCGACAGCAGACAGCAAAGCCGGGAAATTGTTGACGAGCGAAACGGCATCCACCGTATTTTCACGGGAGAGGCACAGCCGGAGTCTGCCGAGCAGCATATCCAAAACGTCGCTTCCAGTGCGCAACAGATCGGTACGCTTCAATAAAGCCAAGCTCATCCTGGTGGCCAACTCGAGAGCGCAGCTTCCAGCTGCTGAGGGATTTTCGGATACCCTCAAAGCGTGATACCACTTCATTCATGGTAGGTCGTTTGGAAGGATCGTCCTCGACCATGTCCGCGACCAGAGGCTCCATGAACTCGAAGCCAGATTTCCTCTACAAATTTATGAGCACAAAGAGGTGGTTGAGGTAAGAGATACTGACATTGAGAAAGTCCTTCCGTATCATGTTGCCCAGGTAGTAGACATCAGTTGGAAAAGGATCTACCGGCTCGTCCGACTTTCGGAACTCCGGAACAGTCCTATCACCGCCCCAGATCTGTGGTTCACGAATGGGGAGGTCCTCAGCCTTGTAACGACGCGATATGCCAAAATCCACGAGATAATACTTGACTGGGCGCTGGGTTCGGGTGTAGTGCTCGGCCATGCCACTCATGTCGGGTTTCATATCTCCGTCAGATGGATGAAAGCCTTTAGGGTATAGATGCCCGCCGTCCATCATGATATTGCGTCCATCGCAGTCCCTGAGTCGACAGGTAATAAATACTAATACGAAAATGAAATAAGTGTAACGTACCGATGTGCAACATGATGAGCATGCATAAATTGTAGGCCCTAATATGGTCTCAGATGGGTTCATAACAAGGTAGGAAAATACTGAACCTCAAATATTTGGCTGAAGAACGAGACAACTTCACCAACGGTGTCAAAATGAGGAGAATCGTATTCGCGTAGAAAAGGCATGACAAGTAAGGTCAGGTCCTCGTCATCTGGGACCTGGAGCACCTCCAGGAGGGGAATACAGTAATTCTTAGGGTCGGAGACGAGAGCTTCCGATGAGAAGAAGGAGCCTATCTCGGCCTCGTATGGATGCCTAGACTTGAGCACTTGCTTGAGAGCTACAAGTGAGCCGTCGGAGATACGAGTCGCGTCGAGGACACCCACCCGCTGTTGGGCATCAACCATACGGTCAGAACGGTTCGAACTGACGTGCGTACCCATGGGTGTATGCCATCTTCACATCTGTACCACTTCTTTTCTGTTCCCTCCCATGATGGACACCAATTGTCGTGATACCTAGGCCTGAGCATGTAACCGCACTGTTCGAGCCACTTCTGGTGCCGCCGCCAGAACAGTTCTGATTCGAGCAGAGCACCGGGCTCATCGAGATAATCCCGCTCTAATGTTGGACATACCTTTTTCTGCTTCTCTTTCTGCTCTTCCTCATTCGCAGCTTTGAAGACTTTCTCGGTAACATGTTGTCCAAGCCACTCCGACTCGGACTTGACAACATGCGCATAGCTGCCAACGGTTGAGAACGCAATTTGGTTCAACTGCTGTGTGCCTTGAGCTAACATAACAGAGGGGATTATCCGGTGCTTGTCGCTAAGCCTCCGTAGTGCATTTTCGCACTGGACTCGGAAAGGATTCAGAGTGCGTGAAGCTGTATCCGAGCGACCTAACCAGACAGGTGTATAATCGATCGTCTATCGCAGAATTATTTAGTCTTCGATGAAAGAAAAGACAATGCATACAAATTGCAGCATGTTCACAAGGTGATGGATGACGATCTTGGGAAGTGTCGAAATGTCGTTGTCTACAGTGCCTTCATATGTCAGATCCGTCACTACTTGCTCGAACTGTGTCCTGTCAACTTCATAGAGGACAGTCAGACCTGTGGTTGACATTCGTTAGACCTACAGTCGACATATCGAAAGTAGAACAGCACTCACGACTAATTTTCTCAGCTAGAGCATACCCCGCTTCGCCAGATGTGATTGAAGCTATAGCGTCTTCAGCCTGTCCCTCGACGCTTTCGACTGCCTGCGACACAATGCGGATTTGCTCGTTCAAAAGCACGGCATCAAAATTCTGGCCGTAGACTTTCCGGAGGGAGTTGTCGGTAAGCTTCGCTATGACTGCGGGATGAGGCATGATCCAGGTTTCGTAGCGTTCGAAGACGAGGGTCTGGTCAGCCAATGCACTTTGCTCTCTTATAACAGCGGGATCGACGCCACATGTGGCCCTGTGGGGCTAGATTATCAGGAAGCGGCGTGAACAATGCATGTTTCAGTATTAGGAAGCAGCATGAAGAAATTAGAACGCAAGGATCAAATGTAACAGCGGCGGCTAGTACTAAACATGATTGTTCGATCCACAAGGGATGGAAAGGGACGGCCACAAAAGGGAACTTAGCGCGGTAGTGGCGGTGCCAGCGCAGTGCTTTGCATATTCGTTTAGACAGCCGCGTCTCGCGCCCGAGTATTTGTACTAGTTTGTACTTCACAAACAGTGATGCATCCAACCGGACCTTTTGTGTTCTCTATTGCTATGCTTTATGCATATCATTCGAATCGTCGGTGAGCTGATAATGCGGTAATAATGCTTACCGTCCAGGGCAAAGCTCTAAAGCCCTTTTGCGTCCTGCAGATTGGGTGAAAGGGTGTACAATGTCGCTATAATCCTCGTGGAGCCTCAAGATATTGTGGATTGTTGCCTTGCAATGGCCGGAGAGACTAGAGTCAAACAATCTCTGGAACATCGAGATGTTACTCATAATACCATACAATAATGCGCCGTTGCAACTCTATAGACACTGGCGGAGGCATAAGAGAAGGGGCAAATTAGCGTGACGAGGTCACTGTTTACACTACGCAAACCAGTACAAACACTCGGGCGCGAGCTGTCTAAACGAACTACGGCCAGCGGAGCGAGTCTAGATTTTAGAGCCTTTGTCGGAAATTTCCGTGCCCCGTTATAATCGATTATTAGGGGAAAGATGAATGAAATGGATCAAGATGAGGGTAAAAGTCCATTTAAATCCATTTAGATCAATTTTCAATTATAATGGGGTACGGAAATGTCTGACAATTTTTTCAAGGCCGGGGAGGCTCGGGCTGACAAAGCCGGTGAAAATCACGTGATAGATAACTGCAGACACATGACCGGGAATGTGGCAAGATGTGGCACCACGAACTTGAATGCGGGAGCCGGGCACGAGGTTCAGGGTGAAGCCACAAACGCGTCGTTTAGCGACTCAACTAAATCGGCCTATACCCAACCACTGGACAGAGAGTGAAAGGGAGGTGGTCACGAGCCTAGCGTCGACGAGCAAGAAGGGGAAGCACGTGAAAAGAGAAAACGGGTGGCGCGCGCCACATGGCCTCCACGTGCTCAGTATCAGTGCGTGCAGTTCGAAATAGCTTCAACTTGGCTCGACTCGCGCTGCTCAACCTTGTCCCAACATCGAGGCCAACTGCAGGATAGACGCTAACTGTGGCGGCGAGTTGCGTTGTCAGTAAAAGGGTTCCGGTTTTCCCTGAATCCAACCACCCTTAGGTGACTGCAGCCACATCATGACTGACATACACGCACTGCACAGCACTTGGTGCTCTGAACTGGCTCGTTCTCTACTTGGCTTATTCCTCCACGAATCTTGTTGGCCTCGCGAACTTAGATTAAATGGGAGATTTATGTCTTGTTGACATGGTTTGGGCAGGGGGTGAGGTGTGATCCCACCCGGTGGAGCAAGTCAGGGATGCAGGTGTGCGCTATGCCTGACGACCCAAAAACTCTTCAGATGGCTTCTGCTACCGGTGTCGAAGGAGACCTGCAAGGTGTTTTGGTGCGACAGCCAACAATGGTTCCACAGTCGAGGCTACATTCTTAGACCACGTTTCATGCCAGAATGGGTCCCATCCTGGAAATGTAGTGCAAGGAAGAGGATATCTTGTGAGGATGGGCGAATGTCCCCGGTTTGTGACCATCTTATCTTTGCGGCTCATTCTACTTAAGTCAGAACTAGTATGCTCAACTCACGGACACCGTCCGCATGTCCGATGGCACTGCCATCGCTCTGAAACGTAATTTAGAGCTCTGCGAGCCCGAAGAAGGCAAAATTAGTATTCTCTCATCCTTCGAGCCGATCCTCAGAACCATTGCGTGCCGACATATGAAATACTGGACGTACTGGACGATGCTGGGCAGCAAATTCTCGCCATTCCTTCGAATTTTGGGACGACCCTGCATTTGATACAATCGGAATATCTTTCATCTAGTAGACTATCGAGGTGAGCCGTGCAAGTGAGCGTTCCGTCTCTATACCTGATTGGACAGTGCTCTCATGAATTGCATTTTATCCACAAACATCCAGTTGCACATAGGTAAGCGAAATTGCTCTTACCCGTCCATATTCAACATTCATCTGAATTCAAGGGACTGCACATGCGGAATATCATGATAGATACATCAGCTTTATCCCAGATGTGTTCCATCCTGTACGGATCAACCTCTGGAGAGATTTAAGGGCGATGTCAGGCATCATACCCGGACGCAGCAACCTGTTGAAGTATTACTTTATCGACTTCGGCGTGACCCGCCGCTGTAGAGTGGAAGACATGCCTCCGATAGAAAAGATCTTGCAGGGTAGTGATAAATCAGCTCCAGGGCATCACCCTGCTGCTTTGGAACAGAATTCCACAAAGAGCTAAAATTCATTTCCGACAGACGTATACTACATGGGTAACGTGGTATGGAAGCAGTTGATGGAAGTGAGCGACATTTTTAGTCTAGCTTACCTCAACTAATGCTTATCTGTACTATAGCCTAACATCTGCTTTGAGTTCCGTCAGCCCTTGGCGTTCTGACATGGTCCACGAAAATTCTGACAAGCGGCCCACCATGGAGGTGCTCAAGCGATTCTGAGAGATTCGCAAGACTCTCCCTACGTCAAAGCTGTGGTCAGGGGTCGTTCCTCGTGACGAAAGCACCGTCGAGGGCATCTTCCGGAGCATCGGCCACTGCTATCAACGGGTCGAGTACATCGTCAAGCGGACGCTTGCTGTGCCCATGCCAGCATAGCGCTTTGATCTATTACTTGCTTGGTTATTCGGCTACGTGAGTTTTTATGGAGTCCTCCCTACTCCATCCTCTCCACGCGTTCACCATGGTTGGAACAGTTCCTTTACTTACTAGTACCTCGCTATCTGCTCCTTTCAATCCCCTGCCAATAGTCCTGGAATATCATGTTGTCCTGATCAGGTTCCTGGATACAGAGTTATTTCGACATCTCACGCAGGCGTGCCTTCATTGAAAATTCTTTATGTGCATGTGCCGGTGCCGTAAGCCCTAGGTGAGAACAGGGTCTTCTGATCTATCGCAGTAAGTGAATTGGCATATCACGCGTGGAGGTGGAAGTGGGCTAGCGCAAAGTCTAAGATCTAAGGCGTCGCATCGCAGCTACCACCGTATTCAACGCTCAATATTTCGAACGATGTCCGACTGTTGGGCTGTACGTATGCATTAAAAGTGAGGATAACTCGAACAAACGGCATGAGATCAATTGAACCGGGAACAGATTATTTTCTTAGAAGCCAAGGCCGTCAGTGCGCATCGGACGACGTAGGGTTTTGAGTCCCTAATCTGAGGTCGAGGAACGCCTGTGCGTCCGCCCAGGACAAATACCTTGCGACTCCGCCGACTTTGTCTTACAGAGGACTACTGTGGCTTATGTGGCTGGTTGGTGATTGTAGGACACTAACATGAGCAGTTATATCCCCGAACGTTGTGATACGCAGTGTGAAAATTGCTTAGGGACTTCGATAGCGACACTTTTCACAACATCCGCACTTGATTGAAGAATATGAACAGCTAGATATGATAGATGGAAGGACAAAATAGTGTTGGCAGTAGATGCAGGAGAGAGGACAAAATATGATGGGTTTACTGACTGATATAGACGATGCATGTATGCATTGCACCGGTGGACGGTGTGGCACTGTGGCGCGAGTTACTTAAAAGGATCAGAAAAAAACAAAGACAAATAGTTGTAGAAAGTTGAATTTCATTCTGACAGACTACGGACCTTCAAGTTGGCTTTGCTAGTCGCAAGGTAATACAGAAAAAGGCTACTACACCGCCAAAAGAAGACCGGGTGGCTCCGCCGTACTCGCACTGCGCAGGCATGCTGTCCAGTATATCAAGCCCTGCTTGCTCCGTACCCTTCTTCGCTGTTGTCATAGACTTTACTACCTCAAAGGAGTACAAATGGCTCGGACCTTCTCTGATGGTTTGCTCTATTTCCTCGACATGTAAGTCGTACTCCGCCATTCTTCGTCGAGACAGGTACTGAGTTTATTTCCGTCCCTCAGCTTTTACCCTCCACTCGCTGTGTTCTGCAGTACGTGATGGCCATCGGATGAGCTGAGAGACATGGGCTGAACGATGTTTTGGTCGCGAAAATAGAGCGTGGGTGCGGTTCTGGTACAGTAGCATATTCACTCTAGTCACGAATAATGTTTCTGACATCACGCCACATCCAGACCTCCTAATTAACATCTGTCTATATGCTTGGATCCCCGCTATCATCCATGCATGGTGACCTGTTTTTGTCACCCCGTGCTGGCTGGAGTTCTAGACGATCGATGTTCTTGCAGGTGGATCATTTCCAAGTCCGGGGAAGCTACTCGAGCAAGACCTGCGCGTCCGCGCAGGACGATTATTACCGTGCGATTCCGCCGACTTAATGCTAAAATTGCTCATGGACTTTGATAACGACACTTTCAACTGCAAACCACACTTGATTGAAGAAGATGAACAACTAGATATTATAGACGGAAGAACGAAATAGTTTTTGGCAGCAGAGAAGGCAAGATGTGATGGATTTACTGACTAATGTAGATGATGCATGTATGCATTGCAAGGGTAGACAACGTTAAATGTCGAACTTGAGACGAAGTACTGCAGCGCGAGTTACCTACACAAGATTAGAAAAAAGACAAATAGCTCCAGAAAAATGGATTTCATTCTGACATGCTAGAGACCGTCATAGTCGCAAGGGAATACCAGTGGCAGAGCGTCGTCGCATTGTGCAAGCTAACGAATGCATTGTGCGCCCTCGTGGCGCGCCTTCTGAACGCCACGGTTCCCGTTCTCGACAACGATTACTATGCCGAAGACGGTGCCTAGTGCCCATTCAGGATTCTTGAGGCTCCCATCGGTCCGGTCCATTGGCTGGGCCTCATTGCAAATATTGTTACTTCATGGACAGCTTTGGCAGCTTCTTGCAAGTGCCAGTGGACATTGCCCTGGAACTGGCAGTGGTTGATCGCTGACATGCCCGTAATCACCTCTAGAGTGATACAGTTGAGTTTCTCATAACGCATAAAGTCGGGACCGGGCTTCCGCTATGCATTACGGGGTCTTATGCAGCTACGAATTGTGACATAATGTAACAATGCATGACATGTCACTCTATTAATGATGGCACAATAGCGGAAGATGACTTGGCAGAACTAGTCGACCACCTGGTAGGTTCAATAGTCTCAGCTGAGGCTGAGGACGGCGAGTGTTAGCATTACTGAGTAAAGATTTTGCTCAAAGAATATTTGCAAGCCATCGTCGACTCTTGCATTCCACGTGGCAGCTTGGACCCACAATGCCACACAACTTCCTTCGCGGGAAGACGTGATCGGCGATCAATTTCGGCTGATGACCAGATCTCGATTCGTGTGCGGAAGCAATGGATGTGCTTCTCAAGGTGTTCGGGGTACTTGTGGATGGCCGCAAGTTCAACGTCTCCGATTCTGAAGCCTGTCCGCACGTCGGTTTCCCCACAGCCCTTTGAGTTAGGGTGGGATCCATAATGCCACGGTAGCTCGTGCAGAATGCAGAAACGGTGCCTAGTGTCGCTGACAGACTCAGTTGCGTGCGGTCTAGCCCTCGATCTCTGACAAGAAATTCTGGTAGCTTACTGACAACATCCGGGTCGTCTCACCCGATGATAAGAGGGTGGTTGCGACCTTGACAAGCGGCGCAGATGTTGAGCATATGATCTCGATTGTACATTATCCACAAGGTATTTATAAAGATTAAGTATGAAGTACGGAGGAAGGTAAATGAGTGATAGAGCAATGTCCTGTACGCCAGCGTAGCAGAGGCGCTATAAAGTATCCATTTCGTGATTTTCTCCACTATCTTGCAACCCACTAGTGAGAGCCTCCACGTCGACATTTACCGGATCTTCCAAATAATTGCATGAGGCAGATACCGAGGCACAAGAACAACGTAGCATACCGTGAACCTGACAGTGCACCACATCTTCTCCAGATAGCCGTATGCCGGTGAAAGGCAAGACAGTCACGTTGGGGGGCGAAGAAGCCTCTGGAGTAAGATACTCATTGCTTCTGTCGGGATCTTCGTTGTCAGCTGATCTTCGCATCAGCGGCACATAGGAGTCAACCGTAGAAAAAGTAGCAATCGAGTTATTGGAAAAAGTAAAAGTCAGAGGGAGTGCATCGGTACGGTCGGTCTCGCGCAATGGCTGACTAGAGACTCCCATTTGATCGTCGAAGGGATTTTCGAGGTCCACCTCAGAGACCAGCAAAGGTGTGGGTGGAGGAATCGAATCCCTTGTTTCTTTGGCTTTCGCGGCTTGCGAAGCGGTCTGATAATGCATGAGTAGAGGTCTCTCTAAGTGGGACAAGCCATACTTGAACATGGATGTCGAACTTCTTGCAGTCTTCCCAGTGTTCTAGAATATCTCTGTTGGCTCGGAGTATTGCTACAAACCTACGCATCAGACTAGTCTGGCGGCTTGCAAGGTCTGATTGTGTCTGAAAAAGCCTACACGAGTATTGAGACTTCAGTCGCTATTTAGTCAAACAGCAGGACGGGAGTATACCTCTCATGCCGGGTCACAAGGCCCTCCAACATTTTCGGATCCCTATCACGAAGGAGCTCTCTACTATCGTGAAGGATAAGCATCCCTTGGTATAGATGTTGACGAGCATTTTCTAGGATGACTTCGGATTTACGCATTTCATACGGCGGGGAATTATTTGAGAGGTGCGTGAGCAACCGAACAGCCAGCAGAGGGATTGTACCCTAGGCCTTGACTGATAGTGATATATAACGGGCGGCAGGGACTGTTCTCAAAAGAAGACGACCATTTGGGGAACAAAGACAAAAGGCGCGGAACATAGTTGATGGGTGAGAAGGGGGCTGAAGGAGGCCGGAGACATAGGTCCATGCTGGTCCGTATTTGGTCCTGTTTGGCACATTTACGTCTTTGTCCATGTTGCTAAAAGACTCCGAGGCTATTCTCTAGTTGCCCGACGCAACTGTCCTGTTCTTGGTTCCTGCCATGCTTGTCCACCATGCCTGACGATCCAGACACGTCTCAGAGTGCCCCGCCCGACGTCCAAGAGGACCTCCTGCCCTATGAGATCTTCTGGCGTGACCAGCAGCAATGGCTCAAAACGCGAGGTTACATGCTCAGACCGCGTTATGCACCTGACTGGGCACCGTCGTGGACAGTCAGTGGGAAGCCTCGCTTCTCGTGCGAAGACGGACAAAGCTCCGAGGTTTGTGACCAAACATATGGTCTCCGCTTTGCGTACTAAGGTCCAAATTAGTACTCTCAGCTGATGGATGCTGTTCGCATATCGGACGGTGTGATCGTCGCTCTGAAGCGTATCTCAAATGTCTACGAGCCTGAAGAGAGGGAATTTGGTGTTCTCTTCTCCTCAGAACCATTCCGCGACGACCCTCAGAACCACTGCGTACCGATCTATGAAGTATTGGACGTACCAGCCGATGATGAAATACAGATCATTGTGATGCCATTCTTAAGAATTTGGGACGACCCTCCATTTGATACATTTGGAGAAGTAGTTTCTTTCATCCAACAGTCTGTCGAGGTAATTCTATTCTGTTTGTGATCTTTGCCCAATTACCGATTGCAGAGCGTTTGAAGGGGTTGTATTTCATGCACAAGAATTTAATAGTGCACAGGTGCGCACGGTGTCGTGAGCTACCCCACACTCTGGACCTGACTTAGGAGTGGCACACAGGGACTGCACATGGCGTAATATCATGCTTGACCCGTCTGCTTTGTATCCGGATTCATTCCACCCTATCCGAACTAGGCGCCGAAGAAATTTCAAGGGGGACGCCAAACACTACACCCGGACCCAGAGGCCTGTTAAGTACTATCTTATAGATTTTGGCTTAACCCGCCGCTATAAGGCGGAGGATATCCCTCCCACGGAAGAGATCGTACAGGGTGGTGATAGATCGGCACCGGAGCATCAACCTGCTGCTTTAGAACAGAATCCCACAAAGAGGTGCAATCCTTTTCCGACGGATGTGTACTATCTTGGCAACGTGATTCGAAAGCAGTTGATAGAGGTACGCTACTCTCCTGGTATTTTCAATGTCTCTTACGCGTATTTTTGTTTGCAGCCGAACATTGGTTTTGAATTCCTCCAGCCGCTGGTTTTGGACATGGTCCACGAAAAGCCTGATGAGCGGCCGAGTATGGAGGAGGTCTTCAACCGGTTTGCGGAGATCCGCAAGACCCTCGCCACTAGCAAGCTGCGATCCAGAGTCGTTCCTCGCAAGGAGGGTACGATTGAGGGCTTCTTCCGGAGCTTAAGCCATTGGTATCGGCGCGTTGGATACATAGTGCAGCGGACACCTGCTGTTCCTCTGCCGTCGTAACGCCTTGTTCTTCGCGTTTGGTCATTCGGCTGTCTCGATTTTGTGGAGTCGTCCCTGCTTCATCTTCAGACTTCTTCACGTGTTTCACCATCGTTATCACGCTTCCATTACTTGCTGACACCCAGTCATCCGCTCCTTTCCTTTCTCTACCAATAGTCTTGGAATATAATGTTGTCGTGATCATGTTCCTGGATACTGAGAGCTGTTTCGACGTTTGACGCAGGCATGCCTGTATTTCCTATCGCGGCTCCGTTCGGGTGCGAACCGGTGCCACAACTCTCAGAAAAGAAATTTGCGTATCGCCGTAAACTACTTCATCGGCACTGCCAGTATTGCACGTGGAGCCGAAGGCAGAGATAGCGAGTCCGTGGCTGTCCGTGGGCGCTTCTTCATCGCACAATCATTAACGACGCTCTGGCTGTGACTTGGACAGATATCAGACTGGCCCAGAAATTTGTTGAAACGCCCCTTAGCTTCGGTGATACTTCCCAGGTAAAGCACAAAATGTTCTCGTCCAAGCTATCGAGTCGCCCACTGGCGCAGTGACTGCCAAAATAGCTCCCTTTCACCGAGAAGGCTGCTCGCATAATCACAGGAGCATGGCTTGGAAGAGTAGGCAGGTCGGGCCACATTAATATTTGCTACAAGAGGGGTAGGAGCAGACATGTTGAAAGACGTTCGAAGAGCTCGGCCAGAACGAATAAAAGCGGTCGCCATATGAAACGTTGGGGTGCACAGAGCCCGTGCGCGTGAGGTATGGAATCTGATACATGTTCCCCAGTCTCGAGCGGATGCTGGTCATTGCCCCCCCCCCCCCCTTCGGACGTGTCACATTAGATGAGAAGAATACCGCTCATTCCTATAGCAGCCATAATGAGAGCAGTTGAAGGAAGGGAAGTTAGGGAACAAAGGAGCGCTAAAACTGGTGTACATGAAGCGAGTAACTGTGAGTTCAAGTCATAGTTGATAGCTGTTCGTGAGAGCAGGTCAGCGTCACTCGTGTTCACCTATATTCTCGCTGAAGGACTTTGGCTAATCACGAATAATCGACTTTACTCACGATATCGCGGACGAACTCACCGGCATTCTAATCAGCAGGTTCAGTTAGTCTGACTACACCTAGTCCACAGACAAACCAACCCGCATATTCTCGAACTCGAGATGGGGTCCATTGGGGGCACATTGTTCCGCATGTGTAACATATGGCCGCCAAGATTGACCGCCTTGACCTTGGACCGAAACAGGCATGGTTTACTTCCTTACCTTTTTGTTTGTCTTTTTGTTTGTTTTGGCCTAGAACGGCTCTGACAGAGAGCTGTTGCCTCCCAACACTGTCTAAGAGTCACCGAACAGGTGCTTGAATTAACTAAGTTCCAAGCAAACCGTCTTGCACGTCCAGATCACGAATGAGGTTGCTATATGTTCCGAATGTTGATCAATGCAACCTGTCCCTCCGATCAACCGTCTCATCGAGCCTGGAATCATGATACCACACGACAGACCAGATGTAGAGTAGGCAATACACGGGGACGCCATGCTTTCACTTGCAGGCAGTTTGTGGGTCCACATATGAAAATCGCAGTACACAAGTATCAGGGTGGCCAGGGTCTTCATCCTACCTGTGTACAGCGGTTTTCAGAGAAGCTGAAACTTGATAAAATCTACAGGGACCAAAACACTCTGGTGCCCACGATTCGTGGTGGGATACTATCGTCAGTTAACAACGAAAACTGTATGACCATTCCAGAGGGACCCTCTGCTCGTCGGGACCCGTCCAGGTCGCGCTAAATCCAATCACCTACCGTTGGCATAGTCCGCAGGTCGTGCATTAGGTGTAAGCTCTCTACCCGCTTGGCATGCTGAGCAACAAGACGGGTTATCAGACTAGAACTGATATAGTTCAGAACTGTACATGAGCTGGCGGAACCTTTCACTGACCCAAGAGACTAGGTTGATAGAGAGAAAGCATTTCGGGATCGAGATCGATTTGTGGAAGAAAGAACGGGGTCAATGACATTATGCAGTTCATGATGACGAGAAAGGGCACCTTCATTGACGATGGGATGAGCCTGATTGAGTCTTCAGAAGGAATCTGATCAGTCCAGAAGCATCCACGCTGAATCACTCTACAGCGCACAAAGAGTTGTACCCTCGAGCTTATCCGAATCGTCTGGTGAGAGAGACAGAAAAAAAAAGCAGAGCTCGAAGTCGATCATAGCCGAAAGCTTGTACACCAAGGGCAGCCTCACGTCGGACACCTAGTCCCGATTGAGATCAATTAAATCATTCGCAGGTCTAGCCCGATTGCGAGGTAGCACCACAAACGACCGTCTATAAACAATAAAACACAACAGAAAGAACTGCTGCGCAACCAAGAAATGAATGAAACCAAGACAATATGTCTAGATCACCTCACGCCTTGTACAACGTGTCCAAGAAGGTGGTGGCTAACCGATTGACCATTCTGGGGCCCACCGCGCTCGAGTTTCCGAGACCTGTCATTCAAAGCAACGATTAATGATCGTGTAAGGCATAGAGTCAGCCGGCGGGAACGCACCATACACCGTAACCATTGATCCTTGACCAGAAGGTTGCATCTTCGCCTCCTTGACAGAGTCCTTCAGGTCCGCGATGAACGTATCCACAATTGGTACCGTCAGAAGCTGTAACATACAATAATTATATATACGCCTCATTCCGACATTAAGGGAATCCCTACTCACCGTACAAGCAATGTGTACCGCAGCAGGGTTCATCAACCCATTCAAATGCCATCCCCTCTTGCTCATCTTGTCGCCGACCTCCAGTACGTTCACCTCCGGAGACCTAGATGCGAACGCGATGACAGAGGCGGGTGGGTTGCCGAGGACGTATAGTTCAGGAATGGTTTCTGTAATCGCGTGCCCAATTTTGCGGGCACAAGCGACAATGGAGTTAGCGGAGGCCAGATATCCACTTCACAACATCATCGGTAAGGATGGGTCGGATGAGAGGAAATCTCACATACTCTCTGCCCATGTATTGCATAGCAGCCCATGTTCCAGCAATGAGAGATCCGGGTCTACGCAAGTGCAAAACCATGTGTGAGGGACGAGAAGTTGATGATATTGTCAGCAATTGATGACGACTAAGGAGCTCAGAACATTCACCGTGATCCTGCCAAGCTAGGGCTGGCATAAACACCGCCTAAAACATGCCTCAGAAGAGGCTCTGATAACATGAACAGCACTCAAGCGCACCCATCCATTCAGGGTTGACATAGTATTGGTGCCGCCGTAGTTCCGCATTTCTGTACATAACCACCGAAGAGCCCTATAATCACATCAAAGTTCTTGGATCACTACCTTTTGCAAACTCAACACCAGTCAAGAGACATACCTTCGGCGCAAACCCATACTACCCCAGCCACAAGAAGTTAGCGAACCCTAACCCTACAATCATCATAAACCGTACTACATACCTTGTGCGTATCACAACTAATACTCGTCACCCCCGGCACTCTAAAGTCAAACAGCGGCACCTTCTTCTTCTCACCACTTGCCGTGAAGTCCGGGAATTCGCCAAAGCCTGCTTCCTCGAGGAAGGGCATGACAAACGAGCCGAGGCAGCAGTCGACGTGCAGTCCGATATTGTGCTTCTTGGCAAGAGCGCCGAGCTCCGGGATTGGGTCAATGTTGCCATCAGGGAAATTGATCGCCGAGCCGACAAGCTATAGCGAGGGAAAAGTGAGTGGTAGTAGGAGACGGAGGAGACGTATTGACCATAATCGTGTTGCCGTTGCTGGAGCAATCACGTGAGCAGATCATTTCGAAGGGTTTTGTTAGCGACTTACATAGCCCGCCTCACGCGCTTCAAATCGACTTGACGAGTTACGGAGTCCACGGGAATGGAATGCAACTTGATCTTGAAGTAGTTCGCGGCCTTGTCGAATGCAGCATGTGCTGAAGCTGGTACAATCCTATACATCGAATCAGCTCATGGCAAGGTCCACTGCCCGCATCGAATTCCTCCCCACATTTCAGGTTCAGTAATACCCTTTTCCGCCTTGGCCCATTCTCTGTGCGTCTTGACAGCCATGACGATACTTTCAGTTCCTCCGGAAGTGGTTGTACCTGCACCGTCGGGATTGTTATACATCCTAAGGCACATAGCCACGATTTCGGCCTCCATTTTGCGGATTGCTGGAAAGACGTCGGGATGAAGAGGATTTGAGACGCAGTACCTCTGGAAGGCGGCGACGAGGATTTGCTCCATATCAGGGCCACCATCTGTGCGGCGCACAGGGTTTGCATGAAACAAGTCCATGCAGTGAATGTATAACAGTGCGTCGCTTACGATAAACGGCACCGCTCAATTTGCCGACCCTCCAATTAACCTCATTGCCCATCTCCGAGTCCATTCTCTCCATCTCCTGCGTAATCCACTCCGTGGTCTTGCCCTGAGCGGGTAAAGACAGATGCCGGATAACGTTCGGTCCCTGCGGTACCAACATGCCCTCAATCTGGATCTTGGCCTTCGCCATCTCCGTCTCGACCTTCTTCTTCATTTGGGGCATGCGCAGGGCGATGAATATCACTTGCTAAGGATCTAGTGCTGAGTATAAGGCGAGCTTGAAGGAGAAGAAGAAGCACACACCTGCACGACCCATTTGTAGCTGTCTGTGACGGTCGATACTACGCCCCGTGCACAGAGGTGTCGGTAGAACTTAAGAGAGTTGGTCCACACGAAATAGAAGAACAGGAGCGTTTTGACATTGTCGAAGCTAACCAGGCGCTGCGATGAGCCCGTGCTGAGGCCACCTGTAAATTTTTGGATCACGAAAGACATCCTGCCAAAGTGTGCCTCTGGTCAGAAAAGATATCTAGATAAATCACAACTGCGCACCTTGATATCAGGTCACGTTCACAGACTGCGCAAAGATGCAAGCAGGCTGTCTGGACTTTTTTGGAGCTGCGCCTGGGAGCTTAACGGAAGGCCTCAGGTCTCCAGATTAGTCGAGATTCTACTTGGAACACAATGATGTCGACCGCAGATAGAACCTAGGCCTGATGATAGTATTTGCTCGCCGCCTACGACGACGTAGAGCGGGTCCGGCATCGGGGCGTTGCCGAATTCCGAAGCCAGCTCCAAGCGAGATATTTCCACCTGTCTGACATCGACTCTTCGATATATATTTTTTACAAAAATGCGGATGGTCAGACCAAGCTTCGCCGCTCGAATGGTCAAAGTTTTGACGATCTTTTCTGTATAGCTAGCGCAGGAAGAGGAAACTGACGATGTTGAGGTCACCTGGGGTTAGTTCTTGTCGCGAAATCCACTTCGGCTACTATATTCACGACGTGCTGGTATCCCTAGAGGACCAGCAGAGAATCAACAATTTCTCGAAGCTTAATACACGTTTACGAGCTATCGAGGAGAAATTAGAGAGTCTAAAGGTGCGCAAAACTCGGTTCGTATCGGTTAGTCGTGTTTTGACACCGGATTCAGCAAGAGAAGGAGGCTTTAGATGATTTATCAACGGAGATAGAGCTAGCAGATGAAGATGAACCAGTCTTGTGCATAGCCATTGATTTATGTGCGTTCCGTTCATTCAGTCTGACCTGTACAACAGGTACAAAATTGGCGAATCCTTCTTCAACCTCTCCCATCCGAGTGCGATGAAACGCCTCGAGAGTGATCAAGAATCTATCTCTTCTCAAATCTCTTCTCTGGCATCCTCTGCGGAAGAATGTGAAACTACGATGAAGGAACTGAAGGTTGTTCTTTATGCAAAATTCGGCAAGGCCATCAACCTCGACGAGTAGTCGCGTCTGGGAGGGTTCCGGCGATTACTTTTGCCGTGGGAAATGACTGTTGAAGGTTGGGGTTAGCGTTGGCTACAGCAAGGGTATGTTCGATGTATTCATAGTTGCACTCTTGGGCGTTATATATCCTAATGAACACTGTTCTTAAATTGAAGATTCTTTGCAACATGTTACTTGCCAGAAAGTACTTTTCCGGAGTCAACGACGGGCTGATCTCCTCCCTCCACTCTCCTTACCCATCTTCTCATCCGACGATGGTATTTCAGCTCGTGCGTAAATCTGAGCGATAAGATAAGATAAACGATCGATGTGATGAGATACCTCCTACGAGTTCAGTCTCGACAACAACTTCAACTCGTTTGCCACCAGAATGTTATACATAGAATACTTAGTAAGGGAACTTCATCAAGGGTTATACTCATCTGATTCTGTTTTGACTGTATCTCTCTGTCTTTAGGTGCGAGGCCGCGTTCAGGGTGTAAACTTCCGTCACTGGACGACAACAGAGGCACGGTCTCTAAACCTTACAGGATGGGTGCGAAATACGCCCGAAGGACATGTCGATGGCGTTGCTCTCGGTGCAGAGAACGATATCGCGAAATTGTATGTGTGAGCGGCTGCGATGCGGTCGTTCTGTTGATGATCGAGTGATAGTAAGAAGAAACTGCATCAAGGTCCCAGCATCGCACAGGTGACGGCGGTGGAAATTCAGAAGGAGGAGACTGTTGAAAAGCCTGAAGATATAAACTGGGAATTGACGAACTTCTCTATTCGCCGATAAATATCAGTCACCAAGAGCGTGAGTGCTATTGTTGTATTAGACGAGTGTTTCACCTATACTCAAATAGGTCGAAGGTCGTACTCATTGGATAATAAACCGTGGATAAGATTTTCGCTTCGGTTGTTAGGCATCGTGCAGTATGGTGCTTTCCGTTGTGCTTCCAGTGCGACGGGCTGTGAAGTACGTACGAGATCACCGTTCCGATGTTTCCATGACTAGTGTCGTTCCCGTTTGGATTGGGATTGTCCGTCGCCGGCTGGACCTTGGAATTAAATAATAACTCAAACATCAGTGCGACCAACCATTGGTAAGTTATGCGAAACCTGTGAGCAATGGTTCACAACCATCAGGCAGTACTGATAAGTTCTTGTCTGCCGGGAGGACCTCGCCAAACTACCACTGGGTCTCCTAAACCCTAGGACCCCTTCAACCGCTGCTGTGGTCCGTTTCCCGTGCCTATACGACCTTCGATTGATAGGACGACGGTGAGTCGATTTCCCCGACAGGACACTGCCAACGGCGTTCATCCCACTGTTGTTACGCTCCGGGGTGGCTCCCCGCTGGTATCGTATTCCATCATAAAGAAATTCATCAGCAGAACAAGGGTCTTGGATGAGCGCTGATGCCTGAGGCCTGCCGTCTCGTCGACCTATTGTTCCATCCTTGGTGCGGGCGTTCGGAGCTCCATTGACCAACGGCAATGTGATACAATGAATTGGTAACATGCCAGGAGTGTGGGTCCCTGTAGGTCCACAATTTGCTCTGGGTTGTCGTTCTGATAAGATGTGGTGGTTCTTCTGGGAACAAGAGTTCGCAGACGTAGTTGAACAGCATTCCGGATGGAGCATCGTGCATGAATACCTCTCACAGGTGATGCTTATTCACGCAGTCCCTTGATTATTATGACATCCAGATTGAAGCCTGCTATTCGATGGTATACGATAATACACATTAACATAGAATACATCTTGGTCTGGAGTCCTTGCGAAGCAGAGGACTACGGATTCAGCATGGCTCTCAAAGCTTCCTGAGCAGCGCCACTCGTCATTCTATCTTGCGGTTCCTGCGGCCAACACTTTTGCACGAGCGACCAGATAGGGTCCGGGATAACGTTCCCGGTCGGGCGAGGAGGACGAAGACCGATCAACACCCAGGGAACAATCGTGGTGTCCTTCAGTTTGCCCCAGGGTAACTGCAGTGTGTAAACCTATAAACATTCAAGTTCAGCTTCTGGACCGCCAAGATTGAAGAGAAGGAATCAACGTACCTCAATGCATAGGCAGGCGAAACTGTACATGTCGCACGCTGGTGTGAGCTCGCGCCGACGCTCGTCGAATACGATATCCTTTGGTACGTCGTCTTTCTTGACGCCGGTCTTCCCACTTTCTCCAGAGACCCTAGCACCTCGTTCACTGGTGCTGGCATCCGCCCTACCGTCGTCCCTAAGCGTTTCCGGAGCTTGAAAGTGGTCAGTCCCGCTCCCGGGATTCTCTGACGTTAGAGTAAACGATTGATTGAAGGTGCTTATGCCAAGTCAGTCAGCCGTGGCTCGCCTGCCGATATGACGACGTTTCCCTAATATCTCGGACGGTCAATGGCGGGAAGGTGGTGTGACACAGGAAGACAAGACGCACTCCTTTCACATCCCTGTGCACTATTTGTGGGTCATGACTGTGCAAATAACTGAGTGCACCTGCGACATGTTCCAGCTCCACGAAAAGTTGAGGAAATAGCACGTAATGAATTATAAATTAGATAGCTCACCATGTAGACCTGATTGCACTCCTTGTTCTCGTAAAGATAATCAATCAGACTTCCTTGCTCACAGAACCGGGAAACCAATCCTAAAATGCCGACCCCCTGCACGGACCCGCAAACGCCCAACAGAGGAAGAATATTTGGGTAATTGAGCTGCTTCCATACAATAACCTCCCGTCGGAACCTCTGAAATGCGAGGATGAAAGACCGAAACACAACATCGTCCGCCGCATAATCGCACCTTTAGCTGCTTGACATTGGTATATCCTCCCTCGTGTTGCTTCTTGTGGAACATCTTTACAACGACAATCGTATCACCCATTCTGTCCTTGTAGATATGGGCCGTCGCACCGTTCGCAACAACACCTTCTTCGCTCAATGTGATGGACACGTAGAGACAAGGGGGGAGGACGCCCGTCTTGTGACTAACTTTTCTTAAGACCGTCTCGCAGTCCTCCCGGAAAGAATCCGAAACGCCGCTTCCTTCATTGAGATCGTAGAGGATTTTAGCCTGGGACCCTATGTGTAGGTCGCAAGACGGCAATATTTGAATCAAGACTCACGCGTTGTAACATATTGAGACTAACTGTTATAATGAGCGGGGGCATGTCCTTCAGGGATTCGGTGGTTGCCTTTGTGTCCTCAGCAGACAGGCTACTTTAGCTGCAAATTCCTGCCAGCTTTCCTTCGCTGACATAGCAACCCCTACGGGTGGGAATTCCAAACCTTGAGGACCAAGACGGAAACCTGAGGCGCCCAACATACCTAGGATTACCTGGGAGAAGTCACTCTTCTCCGGCATAGAGGCCAAGAGCTTGACCATTTCATTAATGTCCGCTTCATGAGACGCTGCGCTGGATGGATCGTCCAAAGATTCTACGGGAAAAGACGTTACGCTAGCGCCAGCGCTAGTGAAATGACTCTGTGCATCCCCAGTAGAGAACGCAGGTGAGGTGGCGCGTTGGGATGTTTGGAATCAAGACAAGGCCTCGGGATCAAGTTTCGCGCAGCACGTACAAGAATTGGTTGGCTGGGGATTTGACTCTGAATGTGGCGTTGACAATGATTTGATGATGTCGGTCGATTTCTATGCAGCATGCTATAAAATAGTACGCTATCGCACGAAGACGAGGGTGCTTACAACGCGCATGGAATGCGAGAAGAATACGATAAGCCTATTGGAACCCGTGCACAGTGACCGGGGTCACCGTTGCCGAGTGGTTGAGTGTGGCGTAGCGTGGCAGATTCAGGCATATGTCCCTCCCTGGCCTGCTCCGTTTATTGTTTCTCAAAAATAGATCATTAGTAATGATGAAGCAGATAGAGGTTGTCATGGTACTCCGGGACATATGAACGATACTCGTACCCGAGAACGGCGTCAAAGTCAGGTAATCACACGGTCGATTCGTACCTGTAGCTCAGCGAATACCAATATCAGAGCATTCAGGTGTACTGTATATATCTTGCAACCTCTGGCATGTGTCTGGTTTACGAACGATGGTGCGGACTAACTTTACCGTCCTCAGCGTCGAACTTGGTGGCAAAGTCGTGGACCCCGGACATCGCAGATTGCTTCCGGGAGATCGGATCGTGGATCGTAAGATCACGGATCACAATAAGTCATAAAAGGAAGTTGTGTAATCATGTAGGTCCAAGATCACGTTGACGCCATCCCCTGGAATGATATTGCTGACGCGTGGCGTGAACCAGGTCGCTTGCAATTGCATTGCCCAAGGGGACGTGCAAGGGAACTTTGGTGGGCGGACTTGACAATTTGACCTCTTCGCCAACATACGTAGCAGAAAGAAACAGGTCGAATGAACATGCCTGTCGAACTCGAAAGACGTACACGATTATTCACCCATAATGGCACGATGCATTAGTTCGTTTTATTGTTCAAGTCTGCCCCTGCTAGTATCGTGCAATGCTTTCAGCCTAATCCACGCGTTCTTCATGCTCATCCTGTCCTTAGGGTCATCCTGCCAGCAAGATTCGATGATGTCCCAAACGGCATCGGGTATGGCCTCTAATGGACGCTCAGGCCTCTCTCCTGCCGCCACCCGCTTCTCAATATAATAGTTGCTTAAGCCCGACCACGGCGCTTTTAGAGTATATATCTGCTGCAGTCAGAATCTTGGTGTAACGTTGAGTAATGGAGCTCACCTCGAAGCAAAGGCACCCGAACGCATACACATCAGCTTCTACCGACGGTTTCCACCTGCCCGTTTCCTTCCAGAGCTCCGGCGCCCAATACGCAGGGATGCCCTTGGCGCGATTGTTTCCCGTAGTCGTGAACGACCCCGAGAAGCGACTGAAGCCAAAGTCGGTTACGAACGTCTCGGGCTTTTCGTCGATCAGAATATTTCCCTGGCGTGAAACTGTAAGATAGCATCGAAGAGTAGGCGCCAGCCAGCATACGTACGGGATGAATGTCCGCGTGTACCATTGGAGGGTCGTGCGAGTGCATATATGCAAGCACGTCCGCTACCTTCATGAGCTAAACAAAATTCTGTATCAGGCATATGTTGCTTCTTCAGATGCACGCTTTCTTACAATTCCAAGCCGGTCGGGATCCTCGCCCTTCCGAATCGACCTCTTCAAATATCTTGTGACTGTGCCGCTCTCCGCCCACGGTGATAGCAAGCTCAGCGTCTCGCTTTCAGGGTCTCCGGTTACGATGACGCCTAGTAGAGGCAGAACGTTCTTGTGCGATAGCTGCCTCCAAAGCATTATCTCTCGGTAACAGCTCTGATAAAACATTCAGTCATAGTTAATAACGCCCGAAGGAATGCGACACGCACCTTCGTGGTCTCCTCTCTAGCATCAGCATCCTCCGGAATGTGGAATCTCTTCTCGGCTACGGTTCGACCCATCCAATGTGACACCCAGACGTTAGCTAAAGAGCCTTGGGCGCCGTGCCTTATCACCATTGGTTGCTGCGTGCCTTGAATCATCAGAGCCGAGGGAAGCATCCTGCACTTGTAGCTGAGCCTTCGCAGCGCGTTGTGGCAGCGCATTCTGAACGGATTCTGAGCTCGATCTTCTACTTCAGGGTCGCTGGACCAGACCGCTGCGTTGTCTACCACCTAGGCAGAGTCACTTTGGTTTTTATCTCGACGTCAAACGTGCGAGACTTAATACTCACTAGTTGGAGCACATTCATAAAATGCTGGATAATTTGGGGCGGAAGAGCTGCTATATTCTCCTTCACGATCTCCATATTTGTCAAGTCCGTCATTGTACGTTCAAATTGTGCTTGGTCCTCCGTGTAGAGAACGGTCAGCCCTACAGCACGATTACAATAACTCGTGGCCTGAGCAGGGCGAGTCCACTCACTAGTTATATCATCGGCGAGACCAAATTTCGGTTCGTCACCAGTCAGCGAAGCCTTAGCGACGTGTGCTTGGTCCTCCTCGCCTTGGACCAACGCAGTCACAAGTTGCCTTTGCTCCTCCATCTGCGTCGCATCGTAGTGCTGGCCATATGGCCTCGAGATGGACTGAGCGATGAGGGTCGCGACGGTGGCCATTAATCTAGAGATGTTGCCGTGTAGTTCTGCTTGGTGTTCATATACCCCCTCCCCTGCCTGCATGTTACCACTCCTTCGGACAACTGCGGCTGGTTACCCCCATGCTTGTTCGTGCAAAGTTTGTACAATGTATGCCTGCCCAGTGGAGTCGGCGACGGAGGCTCTTTGTTACAGTACGGGAAATTGCCATCGCGACGCAAGATGAGGGGGCACTGTACGCAGGACCTGTGGCGACGATCGAGCCATTTGTGCGTTGACCGGACTAGAAGACGCTGAAACACAGCGTGAAAGAAAAAGGTACGGTGTAGGCCTGTACCTGTGGGAATCTGGCACCTGACCAAACGGGAAAAGATTGGGCTGTCGATGCGACTCGCAGTTCCTAAATACCATTACCGGAAAACAAAATAGGATGTCATGGTATATTGTAAATGTAGATAACGAGTGGACAACGGCATTAGTCTCCGAGGTGACAAGGACCGAAAGGGATTCACGGAAGGGGCACAGCAGGTATTCGGCGGATGAAATACCCAATGCGTCGTCTCCAATGAATAATAGCCCGGTAGAATTCGATTATGGCGAGCTCATCCCGCTCAGCAATGCGAGACCGCAGCTTCCAGCTGCTCAGCGACTTGCGGATGGTTTCGAAGCGAGACACGACTTCGTCCATTGTTGGCCGTTTTGAGGGATCGTCCTGGACCATGTCAGAGACGAGAGGTTCGATGAACTCGAAGCCGTATCTCTTCTGCGATGTCCCATCAGCGGACAAGAAAGAGTACGAAAAGGAACACGTACTTGAATGAAGCCTTCCCTTATCATATTTCCCAGGTAATAAACGTCGGTTGGGAACGGGTCCACTGGCTCATCAGAGTGCTGGAACTCCGGTACGCTTTTATCTCCGCCCCTTATGGGCGGTTCGCGAGGAGGAAGATCTTCAGCGCTATATCGTCGCGATAGACCGAAGTCCACGAGATAGTATTTGACAGGATGCAGCGTACGGGTAGTGTGTTTAGCCCAGCCACTCATGTCCGGCTTCATAATAGTGTCTACTGGATGAAAACCTTGGGGATACAAATGTACCCCATCCATCATGATATTGCGGCCGTCACAATCCCTGAGAGAGCCAAAACATCAACATTGACCAGAACTACAGTAATGTATTGCGCACGAACCGATGAGCGACCAGGTGAGCGTGCATGAATTGCAATCCCTAGATGACACCCTCCGTCAGAGAACGTCACGAAATAAGAGAAAGCGAACCTCGAATGCTTGGATGAAAAAAGATACGACTTCTCCAAAAGTGTCAAAGCGAGGCAAATCGTACTTCCTCATGTATGGCATGACAAGTATAGCGAAATCTTCGTCATCCGGGACCTGCAGGACCTCGATAATTCGGATACAATGATTTCTTGGGTCAGAGGCCAGAGCATCGGACGAGAAGAGTAAAGCAATCGCAATTTCATAGGGATAACTGGGCTTGTGCACTTTCTTCAAAGCAACCAAGGATCCGTCTGACATCCGAGTAGCGTCAAGCATGACCGCGTTCTGACAACAGTGAGCAAGGTCGGATGATGCACAATGGACTACGTACCCGTGGAGTTACGCCGTCCTCACAGTCATACCATTTTTTGCCAGTGCCCTTCCAGGATGGACTCCACGCATCACGATATCGCTGCCTGAGCATGTAACCAGATTGTTCGAGCCATTTCTGGTGATCTCGCCACCACAGCTCCGGTTTGTTCAGAGAGCCAGGTTCCCTTGCAGGTTGCTCGACCTCCTCTTCAGCCGGGACGGAGGTGGACATGCTTGGATGGTCACCAGTGGCCTGCGGTGCGTGCAACAACGCAGCGACAAGAACACCGCTGATGGAACCCTGCAAGAGTGTTCGGTGTCCCGATGCATCTCAGATCGACGGATCTCGATAGGCACGTGCAAACACGTGGTCGGTTGCGGACCGCCATGCACCTTCTTCTCTTCGAGTCCACCCTGGGAACGCGTGGACAATATTAGAAGCTGCATAACCCTAACATAATATCTTAGCATAATATACATATATATCGCATACGTGCCAGCATACTGGGCTGTAATTTAGCATCGTATCTTCTCGCCCTTGCATTTCCCTCCTATGTCGTCGGATTCAAGTTCTCCGCTGAGCCCGACAGGTCAGCCTACTCGGATATCCTCAAAACCGCCCGTCAGCGACGTCTTTCATTCGGCCAAGCATGCGGCTGCCTTTCCTGTAAGAAAAGCACTCAAAGCCGTAGACAAGTCAGTCGAAGCTAGTTACATGAAGTGGTGCTACTGGGGGCCCTTCATGCCAGAAGGGCACGCTTCGACGTTGGATGATCTTTATTCAGCGTACGTGATTTACAGTACCCGGCAGACTTTAGCTAATTTATGCCTGATCAGGTTGGTTGACTTGCGCAATGATCTGAGGATACAGACTGCTACCATCTCTGGGTCTGTTAAAGCAGTGCCAAAACTCTGGAAACTCAGGGCCATAGCAGCAGAATTTAGCGACACCGCTACAGTATGCATATATCAAGTTACAATACCACGATCTCATGTCGCTCCTTAGCTGTCGAGTAAAGAGGCGATGGGAAGAGCTCAATCTCTCCCTCCAATGCGATTAGAGCGGTCCACGAGTTCCGGCAGCGATACTAACCTTCATAAGTTGACATTGGATTCCGAGGATGAAGAACAACCCGAGAGAACCCTGCATGAGCTGCTTTTTGATGATAAATTCATTGAAGAGCTGCGCGGAACCACCAAGAGACCCGAGCTCCTGGATTTGCTCATCAAGGTCGTCGGTGAGCCTGATTTCTACTGTCTTTCGTGGATAGCATCCAACGAACCAATCACGCACATCAATTTAACCTCTGCTAATAGATCTAGAGCGCACAGCAGATCGTGATAGGCCGAAGTTTAGGAACGGCACGAAGCAGTTAGTGGACCAGGAAAATATCGTCCCGCAAGTGGCAGCGTTGCCGAAGATCATCATAAAGTTTGCCCTCGACATGTTTGAAAGGGTTCGTTCTCTGTAATGAATCATCTGTGTGGCATCATCGACCTTACCTTTTCCCAGGCTATCAAGGACGTCGGGGATCGTGTTTCAGACGCGGCTGGATCAAACGAAGCAGTCTTGCTTAGATCCCGATTCGAGGGAGTAGTTCGGGGAATAAGCCATAAAGCAAGGATACTTCCCCCCTCTATGTTCTTGGAGGGCGTGAAGATCTACCCGCATCTCCACGCTGCGCGTGGCGGTGCTGCTAGCGTCTACAAGGGTAGTTTTGGAGAAATGGATGTGGCGGTGAAGATAGTCCACCAGACGCATCTAGAGGACTTCACTAACCAACCGGGAGAGACTGGCATGGAGGTATCCTTATCAATGAGTGGTGCAATTACGGTCTCTGATAGTCACCTTAGCAGTTCAACCGTGAAGCCATTATATGGCAACAGGCTAGCTCCTTTAGTAATGTTCAACCTCTCATCGGGGTAGCCCAACATTTGCCTGCTCCAGCACCCCGCGGTCCAGGCATGGTGTCGTCTTGGTGCAAGAACGGTAGTCTGAGGAAATATCTGGCAGAGAAGGCTCGAAGAAACGAGAGTGTTGATCGAATCCGCATAGTAAGCTAATGAACGAAACGTACTGTCCAGATTACTTAGCGTCTCTTCCAAGCTTGAACGGATCGCGAATGCGCTGCGTTGCATGCATAACCACAAACCGCCTCTCATTCACAAGGATCTAAAACAAGTATGTTGATTCATTCATATGCGTTGAGCACCTGGTCATCTCACAGGTCATGTTCTAGGGAAACATCGTCGTAAACGATGACGGCGAGCCGTGCTTGACTGACTTTGGCATCAGCACGTTCTCCAGTTCATTCACCATTAGTAATGAGTACGCAAGCAGTGGCACGCTCCGTTGGATGGCCCCGGAAATCCTCGAAGATCCAAACACAACGAACCAGCAGATACGAGAGCGGATCACCCCAGCGTGCGACATGTATGCATTTGCCTGCGTCTGCTATGAGGTATGTCCATCGTATCGTCAGAGCTTCTGTGGATTTATTTTTGCCCAGACATACACTCTGAAGAGCCCATGGCAGGGAGAGATCGTCGACGGCCAGCCCAGGATGCTCTCCGATGTTCAAATCAGGGAGAAGGTCCTGGCGGGTATGCGACCTTCACGCCCGCCCGGCGATGTTATTCCAAACGAGGTGTGGTTGCTTATGGAGAAGTGTTGGGTCAATGATCCACAGATTAGGATGACCGCCGCGGCCGCTCAGAAGGATTTGGCGGACATGCTGAGCCCGTCCTAGTCGAGTCGCTGGTAGACCGTCTATGCAGGCAGTGCGTGAAGTCTCCTTCACTACAACTCCGGTCTCTGCCATCGAACAGCGATCAATAAGCCCCAAAGCTGTTTCGCGGATTGCCCCTGGATGTTTAAAAGTGCACAAACAAAAATCTGGGAGTCGTACAAGGCAGTGGCTGTGGAGGCCTCTGTCATGACGTGCTATAATCAGGCCCAAAGGCCGATGATTCCGTTTGCGACCGATCTGAGCCCTATATTCCCAGGAGGACGACCGCACTATCAGAAAAAGATACGTGAATTCTGGACCTAGAGGGACCCACAATCCCAGCACCTGCCGCTATTCATTGTACCACATTGCCGTGGGACAATGCAGCTCCGACCCCTATGCCGAGAATGGAACAATAGGCAGACAAGATTTTACCTATCAAGCCATCGACGGAACTCTGGTCAGCGCTCATCGATCATCCCTTGTTCTGCTGATGGCTTCGTCCATGATGGACTATAATATCAGTGGAAGACTATTCCAAACGTAACGTGAACACCGTCAGCGGTGTCTTATCAGGGGTATCGATGCAACGTCGTCCTGTCGTTCGCAGATTGCATGAGGAACAGGTGACAGACGCGGTTGCAGGGGGTCTAGGGCTTAGGAGACTCAAATGTACTTTAGCGAGGTCCTCTTGGTAGACAAGAACTTGTCGGTGTTACTTGATGGCTGTCATACATTGCACATCAATTCCGCGTGACTTACCGATGGTTGGCTGCACCGATGTTTGAACTACTATTTAACGCCAAGTTCTGGTCAGTGACGGACGGTGTAATTCGGATGGGAACGACACTAGTCGGAGATATACCGGAAACCGTGATCTCGTACTTCACGGCTCGCCGCACATCCCTAAGAATCAAAGCGAAGAGATTGTCCACGGTAGATGAACGCCACCTTCGACGCATTTTAGGACGGATGAAGCACTCATCTAATACAACGATAGGACTCACGCTCTTGGTTGACTCGTATTTATCGGCGAATACAGAAGCTCGTCAGTTCGCAGTTTATATCCTCCTCCGAACTTCCACCGCCTTCACTTGTGCGATGCTTGGTGCAGCCTCTTCTTACTACCACATCATCAAAAAGAGCGACCACATCTCAGCCGTATCGACATGTCCCTCAGGCGTGTTTCGCACCCATCCTTGAGGTTTAAAGACTGTGCCTCTGTTGTCGTCCAGTGACGCAAGTTTACACCCTGAACGCGGCCTCGCACCTAGAGAGGGAAAGATACAGTCAAAACAGGATCAGATGAGTATGCACCTTGAAGGAGTTCCCTTACTAAGTATTCTATGTATACATTCTGGTTGGCAAACTAGTCGTAGTCGTCGAGACGGAGGTATTCGATCGTTTATCTTATCTTATCGCTCAGATATGCGCACGAGTTGAAATACCATCAGAAGGATGGGAAGATGGGTGAGGAGAGTGGAGGAAGAAGAACAAGCTTGCCGTGGACTCCGGCAAAGTACTTTCTGGCAAGTAACATGTTGCAGAGAATCTTCAATTTAAGAACAGTGTTCATTAGGATATATCACGCCCAAGAGTGCAACTATGAATACATCGAACATACCCTTGTTACAGCCAACGTTAACCCCAGCCTTCAACAGTCATTTCCCACGGCAAAGGTAATCGCCGTCACGTCGCCGGAACCATGGCCATCCATCCCAGACGCAACTACTCATCGAGGTTGATGGCCTTGCCGAATTTTGCATAAAGAACAACCTTCAGTTCCTTCATCGTGGTTTCGCATCCTTCCGCAGAGGATGCCAGAGCAGATATTTCAGAAGAGATAGATTCTTGATCACTCTCTAGATGTTTCATCGCACTCGGATGGGAGAGGTTGAAGAAGGATTCGCCAATTTTGTACCTGTTGTGGAGGTCAGACCGAATAAACGGAACGTACATAAACCAATGGCTATGCACAAGACTGGTTCATCTTCATCTGCTAACTCTATCTCCGTTGATAAATCATCTAAAGCGTCCTTCTCTTGCTGAATCCGGTGTCAAAACACGACTGACCGATACGAACCGAGTTTTATGCACCTTTAGACTCTCTAATTTCTCCTCGATAGCTCGTAAACGCGTATTAAGCTTCGAGAAATTGTTAATTCTATGCTGGTCCTCTAGGGATACCAGCACGTCGTGAATATAGTGGCCGAAGCGAATTTCGCGACATTAGAACTAACCCCAGGTGACCTCAACATCGTCAGTTTCCTCTTCCTGCGCTAGCTACACATAAAAGATGGTCAAAATTTTGGACACTCGAGCGGCAAAGCTTGGTCTTACCATCCGCATTTTTGTGACGAATATGTATCGAAGAGAGTCGATGCTAGACAGGTGTTTTTACTTTCGCGGGCCACGATACGTCGAGCTGGCCTCGGAATTCGGCAACGCCCCAAGGGGCCGACACCGGGAGTTGCCGGCACACGGGGTAGGGGGAGGGGGGGTCCTTCGAGGTCTTTATTAGGACTTTCTGCAGACCCCCTTATTTGGGCTGCTAGTGACCACAGATAGATGATTCGAAGCCCATACAATCTCAGAATAGTGTAAAATAGCTATAGTGGACTACCAGCATTTCTTTCACTTGCAGGCAGGTCGAGGAAGACGTGCCACTGTGCTGTTTGACCTTGTTTGGCGTCGTCGCTTAGTTTCCCATTAATGAAGGCTGGCTAGAAAACTTAGTCTTCATTCATGTCATAATATTATCTGATGTATGTTGCTTTAATAGAGACCAATGATACTTGTTTACTCCAACTTGAGATATGTTGAAATGACAGAATAAGACGGATTTGGTAATTTATTTACTAAATATGGGTCGTGTGAAGATTACGTAAGGGAGGGGGGGGTCCCTCCCGGGGCCTTAGTCGGACTTTCTGACGTCGTGTATAGAACTTTCTTTCTGTCGGCCCCTTGCAACGCCCCGATGCCGGACCAGTCTGGTGCTCGCACGTTGTTTGTGGTGAGCAAAGACTATCATCATGTCCGGGTTCTATCTCCCTGTCGAGGCGAGGTCGACATCTTTCAAGTCGTCAGAGTCGAATCTCCACTAATCCGGCGACCTATTCGCAAATACTCGGAAGGCTGCCAGGTGTAACTCAAAAAAGACCAGACAGTCTGGTCGCATCTTTGTACAGTCTGTAAACTTGAACTGATAGCAATCTGCGCGCTCGGGAGGTGTCTAAATACCCTCTCTGACCAAAGGCGCACTTTGGCAGGATTCTTCCTTGATCCAAACATACACATGTGGCTTCAGCACCGGCTCGTCGCAGCGCCTCAGCTTCGACGATGTCAAACCGCTCCTTTTCTTCTATCTCGTGTGGACCAACTCTCTTAAGCTCTATCGACACCTTTATGCACGTGGCGTGGTATCCACCGTCCCAGACACCTACAAATGGGTCGCCCAGGTGTGCGGTTCTTCATCCCCCTACGCGCTCGTCGTACTCAGCAATGGCCCCCGCAAGTGATATTCATCGCCCTGCGCATGCCGCAAATGAAGAAGAAGGTTGAGACGATGATGGTGACGTCCAAGATCCAGATTGAGGGCATGTTGGTACCGCAGGGACCGAACGTTATGTGGCATCTATCCTCACCCGCTCAGGGTAAAACCGCGGAGTGAACCTCGGAAGACCGAGAGGATGGATTCGGAGATGGGCAATGAGGTTAAACGGAGGGTCGGAAAATTGAGCGGTGCCGTTTATCGTAAGTGACCCATGCTCTACATTCACCTCATGAACTCGTTTCATGTGACCCTGTGCATCGCGCAGATAGTGGCCTCCGATGTGGAGGAAATCATGAAATCATCGTCGCCGCCTTCCAGTGGTACGGCGTCTCAATTTCTCTTCATCCCGATGTCTTCCTAGCAGCTCGCACAATGGAGGCCGAAATCGTGCCTATGTACGTGAGAATATACAATAACCTCAACGGTGCAGGTGCAACCACTTTCGGAGGAACTGAAAGTACCGTGATGGTTGTCGAGACGCACAGAGATTAATGAGACGAGGCAGAAAGGGGTACTACTGAACCTGAAAAGTGGGGAGGCATTCGATGTCGACGCTGGCTAGTAGACCTTGCCATGAGTTGATCCGATATACCAGCCTCCACACATGTTGCAGTCGACAAGGCCGCGAACTACTTCAAGATCAAGTTGCATTCCATTTCTGTGGTCCTCTTCACTCGTCGGGTCGATTTGAAGCGCGTGAAGCGGGGCCATGTAAGTTACAAACAAAACTCTTCGAAATGGTCTACTCACCTGACTGCTCCAGTAACGGCAACATGATCAATACATCTCCGCCGCCTCCTTCGACTACCACTCACCTTCCCTTTGCTATAGCTTGTCGGTTTCGCGATCGATTTTCCCGATGGCAACATTGACCCAATCTCGGAGCTCGGCACTCCCGCCAAGAAGCACGATATCGGACTGCACGCCGACTGCTGCCTCGGCTTGCTTATCATGCCCTTCCTCGAGGAAGCGGGCTTGCGCGAATTCCCGGACTTCGCGGCGAGTGGGAAGAAGAAGAAAGTCCCGTTGTTTGACTTTAGAGTGCCGGAAGTGGCGAGTATTCGTTGCGATACGCACAAGATAGTTCATGATGCCTATTAGGGTTAGGGTTGGCTGAGTTCTTGTGGCTAGAGTAGTATGGGCTTGCGCCTAAGGTTTGTCTCTCGGCTGGTGTTGAGTTCTGTAAAAAGGTAGTAATCCAAAGATTTTACTGTGATTATAGCGTTTTTCGATTGTTATGCACAGAAATGCGGAACTGCGGCAGCACCAATACTATATCAACTCCGCATGGATGGGTGCGCTTGTGTCTTGCTCATGCTGTCAGAGCTTCGTCTGAAAGAGTGTTTTAGGCGGTGTTTGTGCCAGCCCTAGCTTGAAAGGATCTTGGTGAATGTCCTGAACGCGTTTGTCGTGACCATTTGCTGACGAGGTCGTCGACTTATCATCTCGCATGGCTGTTCGTGCAGATCCAGATTTTCTCATTGCTGGAACATGGGGTGCCGCGCAATACATGGGCAGAGCGTAGGTGACATTCTCCTCTCGTCCGGCTCATTCCTTACCGATGGTGTTGTGAAGTGGATACCTGGCCGCGCTGCCGAAGGTGAATGTGTTCGAGATCGGCGACAAGAGGAGCAAGAAGGGATCGCATTTGACTGGGTTAATGAACCCTGGCCTGTCGTTTGTGGTGCTACCTCGCAATCGGGCTAGACTTGTAAATGATGCTATCGGCTATGATCAACCTCGAACTCTCTGCTTTTGTTCTGCAGTTGTCTCGAGATGATAAGCTCAAAGCTACGACTCTTTGTGGTTCAGCATGGCTGCTTCTGATCAGGCTGGAGGATGGTTCCTTTTGGAGACTCGATCAGGTTCATCTTATCGTCAAAGTAGGTGCTCTTTCTTGTCATCATGGACCGTGTAATGTCATTGACCCTGTTCTTTCTTTGATGAAGCATCGACGTCAATCTTGAAATGCTTTCTTTCTATCAGTCTAGTTTCATGGAGTCAGCGAAAGGCTCCGCCAACTTGTGTACACTTCATATCAGTTCTAGTCTGGCAACCTGTTTTGCAGCTTGGCGTGCCCAGTGAGTAGACAACAGATGCGTAACACACGGCATGACTCTACCCAACATATAGGTGATTGGGTTCAGTGTAGCCTGGATGGAGTCCCCGCGGGCAGAGGGACCTTGGAAATTTCCGCTGTTGACCAATGTTAATGGTAATGGCTACTCAAGTTTCAGCTTCTCTGACCGTGATGAGCTCTGATACGTATTCCATTACTGAAGTCGCAGGATTGATCCAAGCCCAAATGGTAGGATGAAGATCCTGGCCATTCAGGTACTCGGAATATTGTGTACTGCGATTTCACATGTGGACCCACAAACCGCCTGCAGGCGAAGGCGTGGCATTCCTATGTACTGCTCGTCCTATGTCTGGTCTACGGTGTGGTATCACAATTCCAGTGGTTGATCAGCAGGTTACATTGATCAACCTTTGGAACATCTAGCAACCTGATTCGTGATGCGGAAGATGGACGTGCAAGACCGTTCATCTGGAACCTAGGTAATTCGAGTTCCTGTTCGGTCCCTCTCGGACAGACTGTCGAGGGGCACGAGTCCGCTGTCCGAGGCGCCCAGGCCAAAAGAAAAAGAGAAGTAAGGTACGCCTGTTTCAGTCCGTGGTCAAGGCATTCGATCTTGTCAAACTCGAGTTAAGCAAGGTCAGTCGTATGTCACACTTGCGGAACAATATATCACCAATTGACTCCGCCTCGAGGTCGAGAACAAGTCGGCTGGTTTGTTTGTGGACTAGGGGCAGCCAGACTAACTTAACCTGCTGGTAGGCATGGTAGTGAGTTCGTTCGCGCCATCGTGAGTCAATTCGATTATTTGTGGTTAGCCGAAGTCCTCGAGCTGCTAGACATGAAACTCTGTGAACTGAATCCATGTTCATGCTTCAGTTACGCTGGCATAGTGGAAATTACCCTGCCATTCGGTTGCATATTATATTACTTACATACCTAATTCTACCTCGTATCAAGGGGCAACGTTAATGCATCAGAATTGCCCTCTAGCTCAAGGGGTTATACAAGCTAGGTAGATGGCCACACCGATACAGGCAAGCCGACATGCGGACAGGCATCCAGCAGGATCATTGAACTTGCGACCATTGATACGGACCCTGAACACCTCGAGAAGCCCACTATTTGCTTCTGCAAATGGATCGAGATCTTGCCATCAACAAAATCTGATCGCCGATCAAATCCTCCTGAGAAGGAAATTGTGTGGCATTGTGGGTCCAATCTGCCACGAGCGTGAGACATGCTTGCACATGTTTTCTGCAAGATCCTTGCTCTAATAGTGACAGAATGTTTTCAGTTTATGTAGAATTTGTATGTAAATGTTCACAGTCTTCAACTAGGACTGAGGAAGTCCAGTGGACTAAATGGTCGACTAGTTCCGCATGGTCATCTCCCGTTGCTATCGTTAATTCTCGATAGGTACATCCTGCGCGGCAAGCACTGGCATGTTGTATTAATTCTCAAGGAGTATCGCAATTGCTGCTATGAATATCAGCTCAAGCGAAGTAAGCTCTGCCTGGACCCAAGACAATAATGTCCAAGTGTCAACACTGGTAAAAAGCTGCCAAAGTTGTCAATGAAATAATAACGCAATAAGGCCCAGCCGGACGGATGAGAGCCTCAAGATCGATTCGCCGCCCTCGCCGTGTGTAGAAAACAAGAGCCATATATACTCACCTGATCCTGTCTTAGGCTGCGTTCGGATGCACGGCCGCGACGCGGCCAACGTTGCCAGGATGCCCCTTCAGCCAATCCAACGCTCGGAAAAGCACTGCCACACTGCCGCGCCGCGACCAACTTGGCTTTGGCCCTTTGGGGGCGCCGCGGCGCGGCCGTGCAACCGAACGGAGCCTTAATTGTATCTGGCTAGCTTAGGTACGAGGCCGCGTTCAGCGGCCATGAACTTCCGGACGGTTGCCATCAGCAGAACAAGGGTCTAGGATGCATCGATGAATGCTGACACGTGGCATCTCGTCAACCTATTGTTCCATCCGCGGTGTACCTTTGACCGACCGCAATGTAATACAATGCATGGCGGCAGGGAACGTGCTGGGATTATGGATCCTTGTAGGTCCACAAACTGTGTATCGATCCTAGTAAGTTGCGATGTGGTTGGGAACAAGGTACGATGGCAGGGGTGGTCTGGTTGTTTCTCGGGTCTGGTAAACCGAGCATTGTGGCAGTATCATGATGGATGTCTCTCGCAAGTAATGCCACATGTGTATCTCTTGATTATTACGTTTCATCACATGCCTCCGCGTGCGACGGCGAAATAAGGATTAAAGCCTGCTATTCCATGGTGTAGATAATTACATATTGACATAGAATACATTGTCTATTAATACAATATTGTTCGTGTGGAGTCACAAGCGATAGGACTACGGATTTAGCATGTCTCTTAGTTTATCCTGAGCAGCACCGCTCGTCAGTCTGCGTTGCGGTTCCTGCGGCCAGCATTCCTGCATGAGGGACCAGACAGGGTCCGGAATAACATTCCCGGCCGGACGAGGGGGACGACGTCCATGAGTTACTTTATAGGCGACCGACACCTGCTCCTCATTTTTCCAGGGCATGGTCAGAGCGTATACCTGTGCGAATTCAGTATTTGAATGCAAAATAGATACAATTGACGCGCCTGGAAGCAGAGGCACGCAAAACTGTACATGTCACACGGTGGCGCCAGTAGACGCCGGCGCTCGTCGAAGACGACGGTGACCTCCATCTCATCTTCGGCTTCTTCAGTGCTTGCCTCTTGTTCCTGATTGGTCTCTCCATTGAGATCACTGGGACGAGGTGCCGGCGGAAATGTTTCAGGAGCTTGAAACTGGTAAGTTCCGTCACCTGCCCTTTCTGCCGACACTGTGAATGAGTTGCTGAAAGTAGTCAAGCCGAAGTCGGTCAGCTGTGGCTCGCCGTTCTTCACCACAATGTTTGCCTGCGCCGTCGGGTCAGTCAGAAAAGTGGAGTCATTGTCTGTAATCAGGACGCACCCCTTTTATATCCCTATGCACTAGTGGAGGGTCGTGGCTGTGCAGATAATGGAGTGCACCTGCAATACGTTCGAGCTTCGCGAAATATTGAAGTGAGAGCTAGTAGTGAGATGAATAACCAAGAGACCTACCATGTAGACTTGATTGCATTTCTCTTTGTCCTCTTTGTTCTTTCGGATGTAGTCAATCAGATCGCTTTCGCACAATGGAGAAATCAATCCCGCAAGGCCAAGATGTGGAACGTGATCACACACGCCTAGAAGGGGGAGGATATTTGAATGATTGAGCTGTTTCCATGCAATGGCCTCGCGGACAAATCTCTGAACCGAGGTAGCATATGAGTCACTCAAAGAGGACATCCGAGTAGTCATACCGTTTCCTGCATGGTGTTGAGAGCGACATCTTTTTCTGTGTGGAATGTCTTCACTGCAACGACTTGGCCGTTCAGTTCAGCGCTGTAGATTGAGCCCGACCCTCCGTGAGCTATACGTTGCTCGTGGCACAACCCGATGGACACATAAATGCAGCGAGGGAGTAGGTTTCTATGATGGCAGATTCTTCTTAAGACCACCTCGCAGACATCCCTAAATGAAGTTGAGACACCGCTTCCTTGGTTCTGATCGTAATGCATAATAGCCTATACCCGCAAATGTAACGCCCTCCATGGTGACGCGATACACATCATCAAGACTCACGCGTTGCAATAAATTCAGCACAACCTTTATTATCGCTTCCGGCATATCCTTCACGTTATCCAGAGTTTTGTGGGGCTGATCGAGAAGTTTTTCCACTGCACTCCCAAATTCCGACCAGCTTTCGTTCGCTAAATTGGCGACCCCTACGAAAATATAACGTGTACATTCAAGACAAGGAGGATGGAGACAGGAACAGGAACATACGTAGAAGTTCCTCGGCAAGAGCCTGATCATCTGGCGATAACAACAGTAAGGACTCCATCAATTCCTTCTCATCCATATCATCAGTAGTCTTCTCGACCGGCGATTCCAGAGTCGGGGAGACAACGGTTACGCTTTCGCTTCCACTAGCAAAACTGCTGCCTGAAACTGTGGTTGGAGACATAAGAGAGGTGTCCGCTTGCATTAGTGTAAATTTAGGACGCAGTTTTGACTCGTAGGGATTCGACGACGTACAGGTAGAGGACGACTGACGGATTGGCAGGGGTGGTCGATTTTCTTCGTTTGCGTGAGCCAAAGACCTGCGTATCTCAGTGGATTTCTGTTCGAAGTCCGGTAAGCCACTGCCCAATGATACCGAGATTGGATTTCTCACTCGAGCTCGCTTTTTAAACCGTCGTGCTTCGTTACGTAGTCCTATAATGTCGAACATACTGCCGTAGGAGCCTCCAAAGGTGTCCACCCTCTCACCTATTGCCTTGCGCATGTCAACAACACTAATAGTCAAGATGTTAAATTTCATAATCGAAGAACATTATGATATGCAACCCGTACTTTATATACATGTTTCTGACACTCTCGCGCTCCTTTTTGTCCATTCTTGAGCCATAGGACTGCATACGATCGTACCCAAGCTCCATCGCCTCGTCCGCGGCCCGCAACTGCCAAGCTGGAAGTCCTGGTAAGGGGGTCTTGGATGCTCGAATGACATCTATCGGTCTGGGCGGTTCCTGATCCATCTGTACAGTCGTCAAGGCCTGAGGGAGATGAATCAACGAGTCTGAAGCTGGATCGTGGCGGGAATACGCGACAGTCAATACCCTCGGTAGTTATTAAGCCATGCCGCGGTGTCAACTTAATATACACGTTGGCATGTTAAGCTATTCTAGGAAGAATGCAAAGGCAAGACAATACATGGATGAAGCGCCACTGCCATGGCGATCGAACGCAAGGCAGAGTCGAAGAAATCTGGCTCGAGGCTTTCCTGTACTACATGCTCGTGGGAATCGGAAGTTAAATCTCTCAGTAGGAGTGACCAGGTTCGCAGTCGGCAGGCGCGTCCACATCCAACGCTCTTGCGTCGTGCGGGGAGCACAGGCAAATGTCTGCAGATGCTGGAGGCGATGGCGCCGACGACGATCTACGCAACCAGCCGCTTGATCCCTCAGAGCCTGGACACCTCACCAGATCGGAACTATCCTGGCGGCATCGTCAGAAATGGCTCGAGCAGTCCGGTTACATGCTGAGGGCTAGATACCACGAAACGTGGACACCGTCGTGGAAGGGCACTAAAAAGATGTTTTTCAAATGTGAAGATGGGATTCCTGCACGGGTATGTACCTTTTCTTTTCCAGTGCAGGCTGAATGTTTCGATATGATTATCAGGACCAAAATGTCGTTGACGCGACGCGTATGTCTGATGGATCTCTTGTCATTCTAAAGCAAGTGGCTAAGTCTCGGCATCCGTACGAGGTGGAGATTGGCCTCTTTCTATCGTCGGGGGCTCTTGCTTCTGATCTCAGGAATCATTGTGTCCCGATCCTAGAGGTTCTTGACCCGCCTGAAGAGGACGATTTAGTACTACTTGTCATGCCATTCCTGTGCGACTACGACTCTCCCGCATTTGATACTTTCGGTGAAACAATTGCGTTCTTCAAGCAGGTATTCGAGGTTCGCTGCCTTCTCCCTTCACTTCGAAGACTACCTAAGCTGTATTTAGGGTCTCCAGTTCATGCATACCCTTCATGTAGCTCATCGGTCTGCCAGAATTACTTTCTTAGTGACGAGAGTCTACCGTATCACTCACGTATCTATCAGGGACTGCGATGGACGTAATATAATGATGGACGGAATACATCTCTATCCGGGCGGGTTCCATCCAATGAACACTGATGTGAAACCCGATGTTAGTGGTTGGGCCAGGCACTACAGCCGAACAGAACGACCTGCAAAATATTACTTTGTGGACTTCGGCATTTCCAGGCGGTACAGTCCTGAAGATGGCCCCCCGCGTGAACCGCCGATATTGGGTGGTGACCGGAGTGTCCCGGAATTCCAAAATTCTGACGAACCCGTAGATCCCTTCCCGACTGATATTTATTATCTGGGGAACATGATACGGGAAGATTTCATCCAGGTGCGTCTCTGACTCTCTCGAACGAATATCTCCTGAGCAAATGTCTAGGCAAAGTATGGGTTCGAGTTTATGGAGCCCCTCGTTTCCGACATGGTTCAGAATGATCCGTCCAAACGACCAACAATAGATGAAGTGGTAGCTCGGTTCGAAGACATTCAAAAGTCCCTTAGCAGCTGGAAGCTACGTTCTCGCGTCGCTGAACGGGACTCCGTTGCTATGATCGAAATATATCGGTCTCTTGTCCACTGGAGACGACGTATCAAGTACATTATCATGCGGACTCCCGCAGTACCGCTTCCATAAGCTGCCTTGGCATATGATCTTTCTCGATTATGATTCTAGGGATGCTCCCGTATCATATTCTCTTTTCTGTAGTACTGCCATTCACTCGTTATCTACGCACTCGCAGTCATATTGTGTCATCGCTCTTTTGACAATCACTAATGGATCTTCCAAGCACAAACACGGATGCGACCGTTGGTCAACTTCTCGATTGGGTAGCGGCCGGTGAGTCGCGATCAATCTTGTACCTTGATTCGTGTGACAATGTGTCGTGAGCGGCGCCAAAATTCAGGTTGATGCCGGGTTTGTGACGGCTCACATTTGCTTCACGCATGCCGCACATGTTGTTCTTGCCTCGTTGCATGTGTTTCCCACAACGTGTTTGACATGCTCCACTCTCGGATTATAGCCAGATTCTGTTCGTACGGTTCCTGCACATCCGAGTGGAGAAGAAATATAAAGACAGGTCCGGGAAGATGGTGCTACAGCAAGCACTCCATCCGTTAGGGTCTTTTCATCAAGACACGCGACATGGCTGCCGTGGACGCTCCCTCCACTATTGCGGGCCTTGTCAAGCTCTCTGTCCAGAAGGCGCACGGCCCAAATTGCGATAGCAGCCGTTTGCACGAGCAGATCGCAGCAGTGACTAGCGTTGTCGAAGATATCGAGCAACAGGCGCTGGAGGCGCAGGCTTTACTTGTACCTGGAGTGCAACGGGACTTTTCTGACATGATCACCAGTAAGTCAACGTCATGCATCATGCATTCGAGCATCCGTGACAGACGACTGCACTCCCCCAGGTCTGTCCTCCATTTACTACACGAGTGATTTTGAACCAACGATGAAGAGTTTGACGGAGCTAAACGCGGTGGATAATCATATAAGTGATCTTCATCAGGATATAGTCAGCCATTTTGTGAACATGCTACAGCTCGTACGTGACCCTGAATACCTATTTTCCGTGTCCAAGGCTTATACACGAGTGCTTAGACAGTCGACAACATGCCAGTCTGGTCACCGACATATGGAGAATCAGATACGCCGTCAAGAGTTATGAATTCCTTCAGAATGTCATGTTATACCGCGTTGCGGAAGATCAGCTACAAACGCCAGATCGCACCTTCCGTTCTGCTCATCTATGACCTGGAGAGACCAGGCGCCGCATTATGCCGAGCGCGAGGCGCTTTCGCAGAAGTTTATCAGGGGGAGTGGTTGGGCGAGAGCGTGGCCATCAAAGTTGTTACCAAGCCAGTGCGACAGGGCGAAACTGCGGAAGAGGGCAAAAAGAAGGTGAGTACATCAGCGCGCAGATATTGTTTAGGGTTTGATGCATGAGGAATTTGGTTAGACTTGGTTACGCGAGTTAGTCGTATGGAGACAGCTTCAGCACGCCAATATTCTCCCTTTACTTGGAATACGATACTGGGAGGAAACTTCTCCGCATGAAGTGGCCGCGATGTGCATCGTAAGTCCGTGGGCCGCCTACGGTACGCTTTCCGAGTATCTGAGAGTGCCTGAAGGCCAGGCGTGCGATCGCCTCTCTATAGTATGCAACATTCGTTTTGTGTTGCGTGGAGTGATGCCTGATAGCAGTGCTGGTAGCTCACGAAAGTAGCAGATGCCCTCTGTTATCTTCACGCGCATGATCCAGAAATGGTCCATGGGGACTTACATCCTGTGCGGTGCACATCTACGACACATTATCCCTTGGTACTCAATGGCCTTCTCTTTCACCCAGGCAAACATTGTGATCGACCATGATCAGCAGCCGCTGGTAACCGACTTCGGCCTTAGTCAATTCTACAGGTCTTTCACAACTTCAGCAATATCCAGCGAAAAGGGCTATGAGCAATACCGAGCTCCCGAGGTTTGGGAATCTGACAACGGATTTAATCCCACGTCGGCAGCTGACATGTACGCCTTTGGATGTCTCTGCTATGAGGTAACGTCCTGCTTCCAGCTATATTATATGTTGCTGACATGTTGCTTGCTCCTAGGTGTACTCTGGGAGGCGGCCTTGGGGAGACAAGAAGGGCCTTAGCATCTACCACGAGCTTCTATCTCGGAGGCCTCCACGCTCGAGAAAGATATCGGACAATATCTGGGATATCATTAAATCGTGCTGGAAACGGAACGTGGCCGATAGGACGCGAGCCAAAGACGTATGGATTCAAATGAGAGACCTTCAAGGTATGAGTAGCGGGTAATGGGGTGTGCGCCGCATATGCTTTGCTGGCAAGCACAGCAAAGATATATAAAGAGGTTGTCATGGTATTCGGGTATGCAATACATCCAGTACTAGGGAGGATAACTGAGAAGTTGTGAGAACAGCAAAAGAAAACTGGTAAAACTCAGGAAGTCGTACCCGCAACTCACCAGCCACCCAAATGAACGCTACTTATATATATATAGGTACTGAGTACTGGACCGTCTCGAGTGCCTGTTTATTGTTTTAACGCTTCAGCGTCGAACCTGTGCCACTCGTAGTGACCCCGGACATCGCGGATATAAGAAGCAAGGTTAAGATCGTAAGATCACGGATCACAACATTCCCATAAATGGAAGTTGTATAATCCTGTTGGTCCAAGAACACTTCAAGTTACTTGTTCACACGGGTTTATAGGGTCAATTTCACTCTAGCTTGTTGAATTACATTCTTCGAGGACGATATACTAAGTCCATGTCATGAGATAATGGGAGTAACAGCTTACTACAAGGCGCCCGAAATTCATGCATCCCAATTTATGTGCGATAATATCGTCAGTATCAGAGTCATAGTGCGAACCTGCGCTAGTAATCTCCTTTAAGGCGATCTTGGCACTGAGCTTTGAGCTGGGCGTGTTTCTCGTAGACCAAGTCCGTTATTCAGCACCGTAGACACTGGTCTCGAAAGCTTACGGTGATCGATATCTGCAACCTCCGTCTTGTGTAGCAACTCGGGGCTTTTTCGAGAATCAGAAGACGTTGGAAGAGGTGCATGGAAGCTCGCTTCAGAGCACAATTTCCAGGCTTGGCAGTAGCGTAAGTTGAACGCTGAACTTGATCAAGGATATCGCGACGCGTTAGGGATGGCGAGTACTGAACCATGCTCATCTCACATATGTCTCTTCGACACGAAACGTTAACGTGAAAACAAAACATCGTGTAGGCGTAGTCGAACAGCAAGAGCAAGATGAGAACTTGATACGCTGTGACGACTGTCTCATGGTTGATGGAGAAAGAGGCCCCTATGTGTTGCGTCACGAGAAGACTTGCTAGAGTATACAATGGCTGATCGAAGCTTCCGAGCTCCAGGAGTTGGTACTCGCGTGCCTCGACGAGCGGAATCGGAAGACGTTCCCGACCACGTACTCACTACTTCCGTCGCTTCCTTGCGAGTAACGGCTCTGTGGCATACACAGTATACTGGCCAAACCTTTCCCTTGGTCTTCTCAACGTTACCGTATACCAAAGCCGCAGCGGCACGACGGAGATCCGACTAGCCCATAAGATTCTATGGCAGATTCAGTGCTTCTTTCCGTCTCAAACAGTCAGTGATCCCGTATGTGTGATAAGAGCCAAATACTGCCTGCCTGATGTACAAAACTATCTACTCTTCCATAGCATCTCCATCCACCTGGCTTTGCACATTCCCCTTGCACGTCCACGGCTCACACCACCTCGGATACACCCTCTTATACAAGCTCATACACACCGTATCCATTTGATTCACCGGACCATCGAAGTGCGCCTTGAAGTACCCATGTGTTCCTAAGGACTCCCTTATGTGGCCAGCCCTGCCGTACTTGGTGTGCAGCTGTATGGGAGCAAAATACCGCACGTCATCGGGGTTGAAGAACATGTAGCGGACAGTCGCCGTTTTCTTATGGATCTTGAAGGGGTGCCCGGTAAGCACGATGCGCTTCGCGATGATCCGCGTCGTGTCGGGATTGAAGAAGGTGCCCATGGCTACGAGGTTCGGGGCTGCGTGCGAGGTCAGAGTGAAGGAAATAAAGGAAGCACGAAGACTGACCTTCGAGATCCTTGGTCTCACGAAGCAGCATACAAGACTGCTTCCCGAATACCACCGGTCCATACGTCGTAGCGACATACATATCTCCATGCCTCAAATACCGCTCAAACTTATGAACGTTGTTGTACCCCTTTCCACCACCTTGTGTGTGCTGACTGTATACCGGTCTGGTATGTAGCCGCCGTGGTCCAACACACAAGATGAGAGGGTCCTGCGATACACCAATGCACCGTCAATCACCACTTCAGGGACGATAAAAAGCTCTTCTCACCTTAGACCTCACGGACCCGTCGTACTCCGTATTCCGCTGCACAGTGAAGTTGAGAACGGTCATCTTGTGCTCATGCTGCCACAACCCAAACATTACAAACGGTGTCCCTGCCGCCACAATTGCCGCTTCCAATGGCACATCTTTCAAGTGCACAGTAACCCTAACCCCAGGCTACAGCACAAAAATCAGTGGCTCGACAAGAAGCGGCAGCTGGGGGCGCCACACACCTGAACGACCGCAACATCCTCCTCTGCCCTCCTTCTCACACTCCTCTCCGTCCTCTTATAATCCTCAAACTGAAATATCCTCGCATAATCCTTGGGCAGGTTTTCATACGGATCCCACGGGCTCGTTCGGAACGATCTGAGGCCGCGGTATCGCTGGAACCGTGTCCTCGCTGGGATGTCCAAAGGTGTGTCGATCTCGTCAGGGAACTGCATGTCGTCCTTTTCTTCATCTTCTCGTGTGCGGGAGCGCCACTTTTGTAACCTGGAGTAAAAGAAACGAAGAGGAGAATATGTGATGAAGATTGAAAAAAGGAACGTAAACGGTACGCACTGTTCCTCTTCGTCAGCCATATCCATGTCCTCAAACGCCACACTCCGATGCGTCACTGACTCCATCTCATCCTCTCCTTCCACCATCACCTCTCTTTCCGCCCCGATCTCAACATCCCTCATCTCCTCCCCATCCTCCTCACTCTCACTTCCCTCGTTATTCTCATCATCCTCATCATCAACGATCCATGCTGCCTGATAATCGCTCCACCCCTTCGGCACCCTCTTCACTTTCCTGGGCGTCGTGCCCTCTTTCGCATCTGGAATGTCGTTCCCGTTCTGTCCGGGTCCGTGGCCATTCATCTCCTCCTCAGTGGGCCATGTCTGTTCATTTGCCAGATCGTCGGGGTCGTTGCTGGACACAAGCGAGTCGGCTTCGTCGGCGTCCGGCTCGGCGAGAGTCGTAGGCTCGATGTCCATACCGGCATCGTTGCCCCTTAAATGTCGAGGGAGCGGGAAGGACGTAATCTTCACGACAGGGTTTATCATACCGCACACAAACGGTAGCGATACGAGAGCGCACTCACCCTCTCGACCTGATAATCTCCCCTCCCCGGTAGATGCACAAGTCTATTCGCGCTTAACGCCGCCCCCCTGACCACTCCCGTCACTTTCAGCGTCCCCTTCGCTTCCCCCTTCTCCTCGAACACCACCCCCTCGCCCAACATCCACGCCCTCCCTTCCCTCCACCTCACCTCGTCCGGCTTGCCCTCACACAGAGCGCGCAGGGCATTCATCCGGTCCGCGCTCGAATGCATATCGTACACCCTCGTCTGGCTCGGGACGAAGTACTGCATAAATGACAGGAGAGACTTGAGGATGGTCGGCCGGGACTTTGCGTCAAGAGAAGGGTTGGGAGCAACGACAGAGACAACGGTGGGGAGACCTTGAGCTTGGAGAGCGCGAAGGAGAGTGTCACCCCAAGCGTCGACCTCGGTGGTGGGGGAGAGGACGAAGAGGACGTAGTCAGCAGCTTTGACGGCATCGAGGGTGGAGTAGAGGGAGCGATAGGGGAGGTTAATTATTTGGAGAGACGTTTTGAACCGGTCGGCCCTGTCAAGGGTTGGAAATCTGGACACAAACTATTCACCGTTATCCCAAGCACTCACTTAATCTTCCACACCCCCGTCTCCGGACATTCCTCCGAACTCAAACTTAATGCCTCTGCAAGCCCTTTACTAACATCGGATGGTTTCACGTCAGGGCTGAGCGGGACGACTGCAACGATGCGCGGGGCGCCGTCTACACCGTTGAATATTCGCGTAGAGGCGACGAGGGACTGGCGCTTTTGGAGCTGAGCCTGTTTCGCGTGGTTGCGGCGATTTTGGCGGGCTTGGGCGGCGGAGGGGGTGTTGGGGTGAGATTTGGGTGAGGCACGATTTGTTTTTCCTGGGAGAAAGGGGGGTAGGGGTGAGTGGTTAGTAATGAGTTTTACAAGTCAAACAAGATTTAATTGCAGTCCATAGCAGTAGAAGTCAAATATATTGTCCAGGGCGTTACTCACCCTTGGCAGTGCGTTTTATCGCGGACTTGCTCGCATATTTTGACTTGAACGATTTGTTTTGCTGATGTTGTGATTCTTAGAACGATCATAGTCATTCATGCAGCACACAGACCGACCTGCTTAAGTGTAGACCTATGATGATGGCTTTCTACCATGACGGTTCACAGAAAACGACGGCTTCTATAGATTTTCCCGCCCGTAGATTGCAACACAAGCTAGCCAACAGATATGATACAAAAGCAAGGATAACGGTCGAGGGCCTCGTGCGTACAGTGCTCGAGGTACCATGGCTGAGGGAAAATACAGACCTTCCTTATTGAACCATCCTTACGATTGTAGGAGATCAGCACGTGACCGAGACGCGTCGTACACGATAATGGACTCGCGAGGGCACGAGCGATCTTTAACGCATATGTACTAATACTATGTCGTAGGCTCTAATATCCGTCATTGTGGGTAATATTACATAATAGCTACATATACACTTAATATATCCCATTTCAAAACCTAGTACTGGTATGACTTGCGGGAGGGCGATAACCGTACCTTTAAAATTCGTATTATTGAGGAACTGAATGGTACCGCTGTTCCGGACTGGTGGATGAAGACAAAAGAGAAATTAGGACGTGCATCAGTCGCAAGAATCAGGAATCAATCGCAACGAACACCAATGAGCTGAACGTCAACATGAAGTACTGCGATAATCTTATTTTCCGTCATCTAAGTCGACACCACGCTATACTAGTACTTGCAATATTCATTTTATTACGGAGTAGCCCACGAACCTCACGAGGAGCGGAGAATCGAGGTGAAATGAGGGAAAGAGGAGCGCTTGCGTTATCTTTATTACAACGGCTCCCAAAACGAGTCAAAGCCAACCCTGCCCTTCTTCTGCTGCTCTTCGTAGTAGTCTCTCGAAAACATCTGCCAGTATGCGGGGACCATGAGTGACTTCACCGGAGCCCAGCCATCGTCGGTAGGATATCCGAATGCATCGATGAGTTTTGCTGCAAATTGCCACATGGTCTCTATGGTCTGCCTCGTCAATGGGCGACGATCCTGGCGCACAACGATACACTATTATAGAGAATGTGTTAGTAGGGGGATACGGTGGCAAACCAATCAGCGTAGACACTCCACATTTCCTGCATTGTTGTTTAGCTAGCTGTTGGCAGGGGTCAAAGATACGATGAAAGAATAGAAGCATCGCGGTCACGAACTGTATGGGAGCAAGTCCATTATCCGGTTCTATCCTCAAGTAAACGGCAGCTTGATTAGCTCTGGCCGTCTCAATCCCCACCCCCATCATCAACGCGCCACTATACACTATGAGGGGTAGCCCAGCCATACGCGTGACTGGACACAACTCTCCCATGGAGAATACTGGATGATTAATCTTGAGGAGAACGTGTTCGAATAGCTTTTCCCTATCATCATCGCCGCCTGTGTTGCTGCCACCCTCCAGGCAGCCCATCTGATTTGGCAGGATATTGATACCCCACACTTCGTCCGACTTCAGAGGCCTGCAGATTGGCTTGTGGACTGGCCAGTGTTCCTTCTGACATTTGGCACCCTGTCCGGTGGAGAAAACAAAGAAAAGGTTGCATCAAGTTCGGTGTTGCTGCAGCGTCGTAAAAGACACGTACACAGTAGCGGCCTGCGGCGCCTTTGCAGCCCGAACAGTTGTAAAGCTTATCAACCTCGAACCCAACCTCGAACCCGCACTTCATACACCGTTCTTTGGCACGGTGTGACTGGCGTCCTTGCATGAGAGATGATAGTCGACCTAGGAAGTGACCAGACAACTGACGAGCGCGATCATATTTATATAGGTCGTTTTAGCTCCCACGTGGGCGAACCATTGGTAGGCGAGGAGAAACGATATCATGACGGTGTACCTCAAAGCAAATAATACAAGTATCCTACATACGCTAGCTCTTTGAACAACACAAGCTGGGAGTATAACACTTCCAGCATGGCAACCCAAATAGCTAACTTATGACAAGCATCCTCGATTACGCACTATTTGAGACACTAATTGGACTTGCTGTGGCTCGATGTTCCAATGAGCACGGCTGTGGCCACAGCTAAAAGGAAATCGATGTCCTTCGACTTCCCGTACGTTGGTGTGCATGCCATGGCATCCTTTCCTTTGGCCAGTCAGCGAAAAGCGAGATACTGCATCTCACTCGAACATTGTTTTCGACCGAACGAATGGAAGGGTATGAAAGGAGAGTACGATTGAGGGCATCCCGAAGTTATAGTCCACCTAGCTTCGCGCAGTTCCAGCCTGGAGGGTACCACAGAGCACGGGCGTCCCTGCTCAACCTGGTATACCGAGCGTGTACACGTAGGATAGGGATATCCGTGCGAACAGATTCTATGAGACACCTTCTACACAGTAGACATTGTGGAAAAATACCGCCACCGGCTGCTTCGACGACTTGTAGCAGCAGGTGCATGAGATAGGCGAGATCGAGCTAGGAAAAAGCACAGCGCGGGGCGACCGACGTCCGTGTTTCGGAAGAGAGTGTCTCCAAGGAGTGATGTATGCAGATTATATCGCGGCTTGACAAGGGCTAGCAGAGTAAATGTTCGCAAGCCAGGAAGCTCCCAATGGTCCATTCGTTCTCATGCGTCCCGTATAAGCTCGTTATCCAGAGTGAGATTTGTAGATTGTCTTTCAGTGGATACCCGAAATTTTTAGTACGTTCGAGATACCGCATAAGACCCCTTCGTTAAACCGAGGTGCAAAGACAATCTGAGAGCTTCCACCCATTAATTCGTGGAGGGGAGGTTGTGTGGATAGTGGCGGATCATGGGCGCCTCATGTCCGTGTCTTCCCAAGCTTGTCGTGTGATCTCTGCTTCGTTCATCGTCCTCGTCTTCTGCCGCATTCTGCCGCAGTCCTGCAGATTATCCACTATGGAGAGCTCTCTCTGACTGATGACTGACGAGGAGGAAAGGAAATGGAGTGGCTCATCGGATTCCCAGGCCGGTAGCATGCTAGCCTTAGCCGAACGCGAGGCCAGGACAGCATATGGTGCACTCCTTCGCTGACGACAAGCCCCGAGCTCAAACCGAAGTCCGTTTTTCTCCCATCAGCATAAATACTGATGACCGCCTCTGCAATGCTTCAGTCAGTCCGGTCTGAAACTCCCCTACCAGCGGCTGGCACCTTGTCTCGTCTGCTCCTGCCGCTTAGACGACACAATCAAGACCTACCTCGACGATGAAGCCGTTATCGAAATTGTGCTCGCTTGGTGTGGCTCTGCTCGCAGCTTCTCGTATCGGCGGTGTAGCGTCCCTGGCATCTACCAGCCAAGTTGCCTCAACTTGGTGGACGAGCTGGCACGCGTCCGATTTCCCTGTATCGAAGCTTAGCTGGAGCAAATACAACCGCGTGATATACGCATTTGCGTAAGTCTATCATCCCGATTAGCACTGGAGTGCCTCGCTCAATATTGTACGGCAACCAGAGAAACGACTTCGGACGTGCATACCTTAGATCTAGGAGATTCGGGAAAGAAGCTGCTCACCGAGCTCGTATCAGCAGCGCATGCCCATGTGAGTACACGAATCCGGTCATTTTCTTCATCCAGACATTCTGAACCCCTTCGCAGGGCGTCCAAGTCGCAGTCTCCGTCGGCGGCTGGACTGGATCACGCTACTACTCTACTGCTGTCGCCAGCCCTGCCAACCGCACGGCCTTTGTCAAGACCGTCACCACGCTCGCTACCACCTACCACCTTGACGGCATCGACTTCGACTGGGAGTACCCCGCCAACCAGGGCATCGGCTGCAACACTATCTCGCGCAACGACACCTCCAACTTCCTCGCGTTCCTCCAGCTGTTGCGCAAGGACCCCATCGGGAAGAATCTCACTTTGTCCGCCGCAACGGGAATAGGGCCGTTCTATAACGCAAAGGGTGAACAGAGTAGGAATATCAAGGGCTTCGCGGAGGTACTGGACTACATCGAGGTGATGAACTACGATATCTGGGGTAGCTGGAGCGAGTCCGTCGGTCCGAACTCGCCTCTCAACGATACGTGCGCGCCCCCGGAAGATCAGCAAGGCAGCGCCGTCTCAGCTGTGCAGGCGTGGACGGCAGCGGGCATGCCGCGCAACCAGATCGTTTTGGGCGTCGCGGCGTACGGGCACTCCTTCCGCGTAGCCAAAAGCGACGCGATTGTCGACGGGAAGATGGCTGCGTATCCTCCCTTCAATGCCAGCGATCCTCCGACTGGCGACGCGTGGGACGATGCGGCTGGTACCGACGAATGTGGGAATTACAATGGGCCTGGTGGGCTCATTGACTTCTGGGGACTCATGAAATTCGGGTACTTGACATCCAAGGGAGATGCGGCCGAAGGCATCAGCTATCGCTACGACGGCTGCACCCAGACTGTAAGTATATGCACATCCTTCGCAGGAACGAGATTCTGATTCATATTACTCGAATGCTCAGCCTTACGTCTACAACGCGACAACCGAGGTTATGGTCGCCTTCGACAACGCTCAGTCTTTCGCAGCGAAGGGCAAGTTTATTAAATCTGCAGGTCTCGGAGGTTTCGCGATGTGGGAGGCTGGCGGAGACTCTGATGATATCCTTCTAAATGCAGTTCGCAGTGCAGCCGGTTACTTGTAATCTTATGCCCGTTGACTATTATATCTTCCTAATAGCTGCTATCATATAAATTATGCTAATATTCGGGTCACACAAATAAAGCTTCAACAACGCAGAATCCTTCGCAGCGAAGAGCAGGTTCTGGGCGTAGACTAGTCCTCTACCGGTAGTACTTGTGATCATGCACGCTCGGTGAGTATTACAAACATTATTCCAATTGCTGCTATGATATAAACATTCGGGTTACATAAGGCTTTCGCCACAAAGCGTACAAGATGCAAGGCAGGCATATGGGCATAAAGTAAGGAAGGCATAAGGCGTCGTAGGGGACGGTAAGACATAATGCATAATGCATAAAACGTCGTCACAGGGGACGAATGCGTACACGAAGAGTGTACTTGTCGGAATATTTAAACGCGTGATGGCGTACCGACTGGTAAAATAAAGAAGGTACAAGGTATAAGTACCCGCTCTTCTTCCAGTCTCGGCTGAAGTCGACCTCCGAGGTGTTCTCGTCGTCCACGACGTCCTCGTCGATGGCGGGAGCGGGAGCATTCACGATAGGCAGGAAGACAGCCACAGCGTCGGACGTCACCTGGGCAGCCTTCGACTCCTCATACCACCCAAACTCAGTTTCATAGCTCCCCATCCCCTCCGTCAACGACGACCTCACCCCACCGTCCTCCTCCCCGTCTTCATAATACCAAACATCCATCGGGAGCTCCGGGAGCGTCTCGAGTTGCGGGGGAAGTGGCTCGTACATCATCGCCACTGGACCGTCCCAAATACCTGAAAACAGGGGACTCTTTGGCCTCACGTTGACGTTCATGCGTTCGATGATATTGAAAGCCGCTGGAGCCCAATTGAGCCCGGACGGGGCGTCGATGGCAATGGGCGAAGGCGGGGATACGCGGGCGGGGGATGTTGGCGAGGAGCTGTATCGCCATCGCAAACGCGAGTAGAGGAAGAAAGATTATGTTGATCTAAAGTATATCGCAAGTAAGAATTATAATCGCAAAGTGCAAGTTATATATCGCTAAGAGCTCAGAGGTCTCTCGAGATGATGACAGTATAAGGAAGAGAGAGGAAAGGCGAACGGGTAGGATTTTATAGGAAGCCTGTTTGGCGCATCCTTCCACCCTCAAAGTGGTGGTTCGAGTTGCGCCAAACATCGCCGTGAAGAGTGAAGAGAGTGACGACGTAAAGGGTAAGGGTATTTCCTATTTGGGTAGTTAGACTGATGACACCGAGACCCCGGATGCACCCTTCCGACCCGAGCGGACGGGATGCACAAACTCTGCCATGGAAGTTATACGATGCATCCAACGTGTCCGACAGAAAAGCACAGTATGCTCATCAATAGAAGGTCCCATAGTCTACCTTGGCTACATAGTATCAAGACTGTGTTACCACCCCATCTCAGCACTTTAGACGTAAAGACCCGGAGTATTATAACCTACCTCAAAAACACCCGCACCTGGCAAATCCTCACCGTCTCTGCTTTGTACCGCCGTCAGCATCAACGAGCTTGACTTCAGTACACTCAACACTCCAGATCCTTCCACAGGCCATCACATACCACCCCACAACCACAAGTATAATATCAGGTATACAATAACAACAACAACTACATAACTAACGTCGACGCTCCCAAACCAATGGAAGCAAACCAAAAAACAATCAACAGCAGCACCAACACAACCAATATACACACCGCAAAACGCACCCAGTCCTCGTCACGTCCATTATATAACAGCACCGTCTCACCATTAAATAACAGCACCGTCTCCACTATAGCACCATCGCCCCCGCCACCAGCCCCAGCAACCCCATCACCGCACCCACACCCCCCACCTTCACACTCCCTGCCCCACTCCCACTCTCACTCCCCGCCGACCCGGTCCCGGTAGGTATCCCAGCAGTGCCCGTGCCCGACACCGATATCGCGACGGACGACGGCGCCGACGCGGGCGCGCCTACACGAGTGTACGTCACCGAGGTTGCCGTGATAGTTTCCAAAGTAAAGGACAGTGAGGCGGTTGGATGGTAGGGGGAGAGGGAAGTCGAGAGTGTGGGGAAGATGGTCGATAGAGTGGGGGAGATACGCGAGGAAGGCGAAGGAGTAAGCGCAGAAGTCCCGACATCAACGCTAGACGAACCTGAACTACCTCCCGCCGCACTGCTCAGCTGCGCAAACCCGACGCTCGGCGGGTTCGCGCGGAAGACTGTGTACACGTTTTTCTGCAAAAAAAACCAGTCGTCAGCCTCACCTCTCCTTTTCCTTTTGGTTGACCCAATCAAATATGAAAGTGGGATATTCAGGAGCCGAGATATGAAGTAAAATGCGAAAGACGACAGATGAAGGATAAATTTCAGAACATAATAGTAAGGTCAAAGACAGCAGATGCGAAAAAAGAAGACAAACGTGGCAACTAACACCAAACGAACAAGCACTCACCAAGAACGTATCCCCCACCACCCAACTCGGGTTCCCGCTCCCGACATCTGCGCCCTCCGTCAGGTCAAAAATGCCCCCCAGACACGTATTCCCATTGATCGCCCCCAGGTTCATATCCGCCGGCGAAATCGGCCACGAGTTCCCGCCAAACGAGATGCTCACTTCGACGTTCGTGTTACAGGCTGCGTCGCACGGACGTGAGTAGGAAAGGGGCTGGAATGGAGGGAGGGTGCGGTAAAAACAAGGAAAACTACTCACGAAACGAATAAAACCCAGAGTACTCCCCACTCAGCGCCTGACTGCCCGGCACCGCCGCCCACACCGCCTGCACAGCATCACTCGGACCCCCGATGAGCGTCGTGCCCGTGTCAATCGCAGCAAGCGCGCCGTTCCCCGTGGGCACGCTCACACTCTTCCCTTGGACAGTCACGCCTGACACGCTGAGCAGCCAAAAGCTCGGCTGCGCCCCGCTCGGGAAGTCGATAAACTGCACGTCCCCGGTATACAGCGACGTATTCGTCCCACCCAGCGTAAACTCACCGCCGTACAACTCTGACGTCGACGACGCTTGGGAATCGTCGATGAGGCGGCGTAGCCAGAACGACATCATAGGCTGGGATAGTTGGTTGGCGTTGACGAGGGCCTCCCAGAACGGTGTCGCCCCGCTACTCGCGATCGCCTGGAACCCCAGCCCCATAATCCCCGCATTGCTCCCGCTGAGTAAGCCCGAACTCGTCTGGTCCACGACCACAAACTGCTGCTCGCTGATCTGGAACCCGCTCATCGTGACCGAGTCGGAGGCCAGGGTGCCCGCGACCTCGCCCGAGCCGTACTTGATGGTGAGGGACTGCTGCTGGCCGGCAGAGTTGGTGGAAGACTGGAAGGAGGAGGATTGGGAGGATGAGAATGTGGGGGTAGAGGAGGAGCAGGAAGTGCAGGAGGAACCGGCGACCCAGAGGTCGGCGGAACCGGTATCGAGGATCAAGTTGAATTGTTGGGCGCTAGGATAGAGACATTGGTGTTAGAGACGGCTAAAATAGTCATAGTTCCCGAAGTGTTGCGCCAGAGTGCACGCCAATTGCATAGAACCACGAACAGAAGAAATGCTGATTGATTACTCACGGACTGCCAATATTGACGCTGCCCAAATAACTTTGGTCCTGGCCCTAAATAGTCCCAACAATTTTTCAGAAATAAAACGAAATTCACACCGACGTCGGGCGCACCTGGTCAATAATTGACTCCCCTGCACTGTTCGCCCTCTTCCGTCTTGTCGTCGAGTTCGCATAGCCGTACCTGGCGCGAACGTGGCTGGCAGCGGCAGCATAATGGTCTAGAGTATTTCCGCGGCGAATGAGTTTGGGGGCGCGCTTTGTGAGGGGAATGCGGATGGAGCCCGAGCCAGGCTGGGGGGCAGCGCCAGTGAAGGGAAGGGAAGCGAGGAAGAGGAGGAAGAGGGCAGATGGCAGCATGGCTTGGCAGGAGAAGAAATGAGGGGGCCGGCTTTATGGCGGGTAGTGCTGCGGCCATGACGCACGGTCACGTGGACCCTGCCCTTGCTGATCACGTGGCAATTGCCAGCGCTGCCACAATGCCACAATGGCGACATGCCCAGCACCAGCCCGTCTGTCAAACACAACACTTGATGCAGTGGGTTGTGGCGTGCAGAGGTGCCAATCGCTATAAATTAAGCTACTATATTGCCATACCTGCCGTTTGGACGTAACGCGCACTTGCCTACCGACGTCATATTGACAAGACGAATGGGCGCCATGGAAATACAAGCCGAGTTAATTCCGCGTCCCAATTGCCGCAGTCAAACTCGTTGCTCTTGCCGAACGGCACATAACCTGCAGACCTTCGCGCCATGAGCTTGGTGCTCCCGGACCTGACCCTCGCGAAGACCGGAATTTGGTGAAAGGGCAAGTATTGGAAGCCGAGTAGCTCCTCACCAATGTGTATTGAACGCCAATGCGCCTCGTCCTACTGTTACATCTCGCACTTCGAACCAGACTGTTTAAGCTCTGGTTCGAAGTCCGGGAGGCAACAGATATCGAGGGAGAGACTGGCTCTCGAGCAGTGGTAGACTCCAGGGCCCGTCAACTGCTATGATACATGACAGGCGGCTCCAGCTGGGTGCCACAACATATCAGAGGGTACGAAGTTCGAGGATACTGTCGCTTGAGGAGGAGGTACAATATATAGGTAGCCTCGCAACTGCGGATGATACCTGTCTGTAGTCCGCAGCCGGGTTTGGAGGCCGCCCCGGGAATGTAGGCTGATCGATGCAGTATATGTCGAGGAGACATGCGGTCGTATTTGAAAGTTTTGTAATATGTAGCTGTGGGAAAATGGGGACGGTTCGTGAATCGCCTGTAGTAGTCTTCTGTCATTGTCAGCTGGTATGGAGACAGAGAAGCTCTCGCCTTGAAGTACAACGTGGTAAACCATACAGTGCATGAGGTTGTTGCCCGCTGGCGCTAATATACTTGGTTGTCCTACTGCGAGGGTTATGCGCATCCTGATAAGGTACCAGTAAAGAGTTAGCGCCATTAGCAGGAGAGAACGTCGACCACCCACTCAGTGCATACGTGGATGTCCTATAGAACCAAGTCCTCGCGGCCTTCAAGCATTCACCTCGACACTCGTTGCCTAAGAAAGCGGGACAGATGCGACGTTCGTGCTCCTAAGTGTGCTGGCACCAAGGTGGCCTTATATATAGAAAGCTCGGCTGCTGCGGTGACACCCCATCCGCAGCCTTCCAATGACAACTAACATCCATCTTGATGCTCTTCGCCCCGAATGCATGACGGAAATGAGGACACGCGCTCCTACTGACGCTGGAGTCACGAGCACGAGTGTACTGGCGTTTAAGGCGGCCTTAAAGATAGGTGACATGACAGCTGCGGGTGTCACCTCATCGTCAGGGGTTCGGAGGCCGGCTGGGGAATGCGAGAGACCGTTGGCTGATTGACAGGGTATTTATCGAGGATGAAGGAGATCGCATCTGAAAGATTCTGAAAACTGTTTGGGAGGCATGCGGGGTGGCGGTAAAAAGCTGGGGAAGACGGGATTTTATATCGTGCAAATGAAGGCGCAGTCGGGATTCACGCCTTTCTGGTGAATTTTAGCCTTCCCCAGCGGAAGCCCGAAGAGACGGCGTATGACGGGGGGAACGGCAAAGTAACTTTCGATGATATCAGTCTATTTTTCTGTCACAGGGTAGACAAGTCAAACTGACGATCGATCATCCCCTACGAGACTTACTTCCGCGATGCGCAGCACGTTGCAGAATGCCGACGAGGAGTACTACTTGAGTACCCGGCGGCGGGTGAGTCTATTGACTGCGTGCGATAACGCCCTTCGTTCGCGTTCGCGGCAAAGACACATTGTGCGTTATCAGTTAATGCATATGGGATGGCGACTTCGTGTAGGCCTTAGGATGCATCTATTGGACTCTAGCTTAGTGCCAGGGCCAACGCGAACAGGGGAGAGGCAGGGAGTGACGTGCATCTCGGTTGCAGGTCGTAGTCATCCTGTTCCGCTGAAAGACATAGCGAGCGACGACTTGGCGATTTGGGCGAACTACGTCCTGCTCCGGTATCCCAGGAACATACTCGGTGTTACGATTTGTGACGATGCTTCCAATGTGAAGTCCGGTCGTCTAATGTTAACCGTTACCCTGTAGCAAGTTGAGAACAGACCAGCATTTCTCTGGGCTCTCAGGCTCACGTACTGATGACAATGTCTCAGTCCGTCAGTGTCGCGAGGGGAGGATGATATTAGTTAGATTATGCGGGACACGCCGAGCTAAGACGGGGATCTGATCTCAACGTTCTTTTCGAATACCAGTCGTCGCTGAAATTAAGGATAAGTGGTCGGCTCTGCTAGCGGTAATGACAGTCCCTACCAGTCAGGAACATATTCAGAGTCATTAATGGTCCACGACAATTATGGTGGGCTATCTACCTTGCGATCGAAAGTCGAAGCCTGCTTTCCGTAAAGGTCGGAGTTAGACAGTATCACTATCGATAACAGGTTGTGATGGGGGATAGAACATGCCATTGGATCGATCGGCATATTACAAGAGACCGGGTGGCAGCATTCTATGCCGACGATCAAGCCTCAGGAACAGAGCGAATGTCGTGGGTTCACATCACGTACCTAAGAATGCCGACGGTTCACAGCAATCTGAGAAAGGGCTGACCAGAAAACTCAGACTAGACGTCAGAGTCGCTGCCAGACCAGAGCGCTGATACGAGGGTATGCTTTGGCCATGAGGGGACATGATGCTCTGCCGCATAGAGTCGACTGCACGCATCATGAATCACGTTTGCATCAGCGATGGGATTCCCACGTACAGCTTTCCCAACTCAGTCATTGGCAAGGGCCAGAAGTCTGATCTAGTGACAGAGACATCAATGCATCAGTCACACCAATGGACCCTAGCAGTGCAACCAGACAGGTAATACGGACACATATGTCCGGTAGTGAACTTTGATGGGAAAACATGTGGTCAACGTGCGTGGCTCGGGCTCAAATGAATATAACGGAGCGTACACCTGTGCTTCGTCTCCAAGAACTGAGACACGACCAGCCCCGTCTGGGTATAGACCATTAATGCAGGTTGCTAGATATAACCTTCCTGTGCGTGCCTGTGATGGTCTAGCGTAGCGAACTGGAACGCTTGCGTCCCGGCGGTGCACGTCCACGGGGGATCTGCGGGACCATGTGGCTGTGCTGATGTGTTGATAAAGGAAACTCCGCGAACATCGCACTTTGTGTGGCTCTGAAAGAAACACCAGTCCCACGAGGATCGCATGTACGCGAAACGATGGCGAGGACATCGTCAACGGATCCCGTAACTGTGGAAAATGAAGACAGGCTAGAAGACTTACTCATCTAAGTCCTGGCCTCGGAGATGATTGGAACCGACCTGCAATAGGTGATTGGAGGCGTGCCGAAGACTACTGACAGTGACTGCGATCAGCATCGTGCATCATAATTCAAAGTCGTGGATAAATGACACAGAAGCCATACATACCAAAAGGAAGCGGAGGGAAGGGGGTGGGTGTTTGGTACGTCTGACCGCTCGAATTCCAGCCAGACTGAAGGTTCTCCTCCCTCATGAAACGTCGGCGACAAGAAATGCTGACTTTAATTCTTATCCCTAGCGGCATCAGATGTAGGCACAGAAATGATGCTAGGATCAGCTCTAACTATAGCAGGCGCCGGATGTTGCGCACCACATAAAGGAAAAAGCTGCCCTCGTTGGCAAAAAGTGTACCGATGATTGGGGAAGCGTCGGTATCATCGCAGACCTGCGTCCGAGTGTCATGGCTATACAACTATTCCTTTGAAAAGATGCGGAGCGATGGCATTGGGTTCTATAATTGTTCTAATCATTCGCTAGTTCGCAGTCGGAACTGACGGGATGTCTACTTACCTCAGAGCCCGATGTTGGAAATTCCTCGTCCAGGGATCAGCCAGCTGGGCCGCTTATTTCTGTCACAATAGCATTCTTCACTAACCGTGTGATAATGCCACTAACACGATGTCGTATGACGCTGGCTACAGCCATTTTGATCCGTCATCTGGAAGGGCTAGGCTATAATTGGATCTGGTGAGATCAACACTAATATTATCCACCGCGCTACTGACCATGGAAGATAAGTAAAATGCAACTGGTATGTGATCCTCACCGGAGACGTCTACTTCTTCATCGGCCGCAGGAACTGGTGGTACAGATGCAGCCCGAGCGAGACACATCGATAGGGACCAAGCTATGGAACTGTGACAACAGTAGGCCTAGTTCAGAGCACCAACAGACGTGGCCAGACGTTAATCTAGGACCCAGGCGAAAGAACATTTCAAAAACTGATAGTGTAATGACAACGTATGATCTTCAAATGTCCTCAACACGCATCTTCCCGCGACACGGCCATGAAAACATGGGCCTCACGAGGGAGGCGGAGGTCATAGCCTAGGAGACCAGACACCATGACAAGAGCTAAGATTGCTGCTGACCGAGATGACCACGCGCAGATAGAATATTGTGGCGCACAGTTCTACCCGTTGGAAACGGAGGCACTGACCGCCCCACTCCTCTAGCACCAGACATCATACGAATGCATGTAGACAATAGGTGCTTGAGTACGGAGACCAGATACCATGACGAGAACTAAAGTTGCTGCTGACCGGGATGACCACGCGCAGATAGAATATTGTGGCGCACAGTTCTGCCCTCTAGGAACGGAGGCGCTGATCGCCCTACTCCTCTAGCACCAGAAATGCATGTAGACAACAGGTGATTGAGTCGTTTCAGTCATGAATAGGACATGGTTGGACCTATCCATCTTGGTGGCGGAGAAAGGAGACAAGTGTCGATGACCTGAAGTTAGACACAAGACGTAACGGTGAAGGCAGGCCATACACAGAGGCAAACGTCTTGTGGTGCAGCAGAGCCATGCAGCCCAGCAACCCTGAAACGTCGAGGATGGCGAGACAAGTAAGTAGCGAAGTGGTGTAGAAGCTTAGCGGCACTTACGTGTCACTCAGAACCAGCACGGAAAGATTTTATCTCCGATGGCGGTAGCGTACACGACGCTGACTTTCGTCAAGGACGAAGTCAAAGAAGCCAGTCCATTTTGTCGTGCTGAGTTGCCCGCTGTTGTCAAGTAGCAGTCTTCCCCACGAAGGCGAAAATCGCCGTGATCATTACCTGGTACCGCATCCTACAGCCAATAGTACACTATGGCTTATCTATTACAAAGCCTTGAAATAAACCGGAATCGACCGGTATGCTTCAGAAAACAAAATACTTACAGCTGGGGCACAACGCACACCATATCTGACCCAGTATCACTTCTGCTTGACCAGTGTACTCACCGACGAGAGAAACCCGGTGTGTTCAGCGAATACCAAACTCGCAGAGAAAAGATGGATAGGTGAAAGTACCAAGTGCAACAGGTTTGTCGCGGTACGGGTGCGCCACCAACAAGAGCTTGCGAAGGGGTTTCCCGACGTTCCTGAAAATCAAACCATCACAGGGAGACAGAGGCAGGACATGTCCGACGCTTCAACACTTGAATCCTACCTTGCTGTGACAGACCCCAGATCGATGAGTCCACATGTAATATGGACGGTACAATAGATCGCCCGGTCGGTGACAAAGGTCGGGACACCGACATTCGGGAAATGTGTGAAAATCTGCGATCGGTGTTCGAGAGGTAGAGCGACGAGCGGCTTCGAATCCACCTGAGAGTAGATTGATGCGCTCAGCGAACTTCTGCAGATCTGCAGCGTCCACGTCGGTAGGATTTATGTGCCGTGTTCTTCCGGCACAGGCGATGATGCGTCTCGACAATCATGACCATAGCGGCTCGAGGGCTTCAATCAGTTGGGGGCAAGGTAAGAACTGTGATGGTCATCATTCTATTGTTTGGGCCATCCAACGTAAATGTTATCGCGCACGACGTCGGGCAGTAGTCAGCGCAAGACTGCTCGCTGACTACGAATGACTGCTGACTACGAATGACTACTGTTAATTAGATGCTAAATTGCATTCGATTGAGGTCGGTAAAGGTGTTGGTGACTCGGTCGTTAGATTGGCTGTTGTCGTAACACGGCCGGATCCGACCAAGAAGCCGGAGGTGATGACTTTACGAAGAGGACGGCTTTAACTGACCGGTGTGTGAGTGGCCAGTCACATGCAGAGTTTGTGTTTATCTCGTCTGGACCCATTGTCTGGTTTGTGTTCTGGGACGGTGGCCTCCGCTGAGCAAGGAGGTGTGGCAGAGTTCAATGAGCAGGCTAAGAATGAAGCAGGGTAAGAACTGAGTGCGAGCAATGCGGGACCTGAGATGGACCATGTGGACCGGCACAGTCCTTGGCGTCGAAGCCATCAAAAGTGATGTGGAAGGACGCGAAAATAGCGGTCTTGCAAAGGGGCGATTCGCATCGGGCGCTCGCGTGGCCTCCGCCCCTTAGAGACTCAATCATGCCAGACCCTCCGACATAAGGGTCGGAAAGGCAGTGCTGGCTTGCTAAACCTAATTTCTGAAGCCTTATAACCTTCAACGGCTTCTCCCATCTCTCGTCTCCTAGTCATTCTTTTATTAATGCGTTGTCCCGGTTCTTTTTAGCCTCTAGCGTGTCTGCTCTCCCGCTATCCTCTAGGCTTTCTCTTCTTACCTATTTTTCTATTTTCGCCTTCCTCGTCTGGACAAGCCAGGTCTTGTAACTTGTTGACCCGAATCTCCCTCGGATCTTCCAAAATGACCGACAAGGGAACAGTAGCAGGCAGCTCTGCATCTCCCCCAACGACCCTGCAGAGGGGCAAAGCGTGCCTGAGGTGCAGGTACGCCGATCGGAGTCTCTTCCTATCACAACAAAGCATTGACTTGTCTGCTCAGAAAAAGGAAGATGGTAAAGTGGTTCTACGTGTCAATGGAGTGTATCTCTCATCGTCTCCGTATCGGACAGAGATGCGATGGTATGAGGCCAGCCTGTCACCAGTGTGTCCGTGCCAAGAAGGGTGATGTGTGCGAGTACGACGATGGAAAGGGAAAGACTAGGACTCAGCTCCTTCGTGAGAATATCGCTCGTCTCGAGCAGAGAATACGAGAGCTCGAAGACCCTGAATACACCTCTCCGTCCGTGACGCTCTACGACCCTCACTCCCAATATTCGGGATCATCCTCATCCTCCAGTGCGGGCTCGCCACCGACCATCGGTATCCCTTCCCCGTCGCCGTATCACCTAGGTATGACCCATTATTCCACATTTTCTCTCCGTCTAATTATATTGGAAGATATCGCTGGTTCTCCTCAGGGGTCCTGGATCTCGGTAAGTGATACTTGTGGCATGACTCAGCCCTAAGCTTACACTAAGTTTCAGAGATACTCATCTCCGACTTTGACCGGTGAACCTTCTTACGCTGTCGAAGAGAGAGCTCCCCCAATTGAGCTCCTCCCGCTATTGTAAGCGTTGTCTTCGTGAAAGCTGCATCGGCCGTAGCTCACAAATATCTTTCAGGCTCGAGATCTTCCTGCCACACCGTCATCAGCTCGGCTTTGGACTCAACGTCGACCGATTAAGACGGAGCTTAACCCTCCCGCCTTCGGAGCAACACCATCCAGTGCTTATGAACTCTATACTCCTGTGGTCCTGCTTCTTCTCGCGTCCAGGGCCGCTGAGTCAGCACGAGATGTACTACCTGTCTCGGTCACTAGAGTCCATGAACGATGCCCTCCAAGATTCGACCAAAGTCCTGGACGTCATTCAGGCTTCTTGTCTGCTAGCCGTCTACTTCTTTGCTAACGGTCGGTTTATCGAGGGGACTTACCATGCCAGCGCTGCGGCCTCGTTGTCAATGCAGTGGGGTCTTCAACGACTCTCACTGACTGAGGCCAATGCCGGTGGATGGGAGCCTATCGTCCTGTTCCAGCTCGATCCAGCGAGGGATGCAGTGGAGGAAGGTGAACGGATCCTGACCTTTTGGCAGGCGTATGATCTCGATCGCTGTTGGTCCGTCGCACTGCAGCGGCCTATCGCCATACATGACGAGAAAGATTCTTGTAACTCAATATCTGTACCTTGGCCCCAGACTATGGAAGAGTATGTTTCGGTGAGTTATTCTATAGGTATCGTAAAGTTGCAAGAATAACCTCGGTACTTTAGTGCCAGCTGGACGATCGTCAGAGCATTCAGACCATCAGGACCTTCCTGGAAGGACAAGGTTTGAACACGGTCGGAGGTTTCTCAACCCGAGCGCTCCGTGTCAAGGCTGCGACGCTATTGCAGAGCGCCAGCCAGTTATCTTCGGACTGGAACTTCCGTGAGATATATTTAATCCTGATGTCCATGACGTCTTGTTGATATCTTTCAAAGGATTGTCCAACTCGAACGCGTTACGCGACGAGTTTCTGGCTCTTGAACATACTATTTCACGTTTTTTGACGACTTTAATTCCTGTGCAACAACTAGATGGGACGATCCCTGACGAGAAGCACGCACTTATTGTAATTCATACCCTCGCACATGCCGCAACGATTCATCTACACTATCGATTCGGTCAAGACGATCTAATCTCTCACGACAAGTGCTTGAGAGCCGCCAGCGCGGTTGTGATAGTGATCAAGCATATTTCGGAGGCGGACTTTGAGTTTCTTGATCCTATCATCGGTGTAAGTCTGTGATATGTTCAGCCCCTACTGCTCTAAACACCTTGTCTCAGCCTTGCTGGATGGTCGCTGCGAACGCTCTCAGTAGTGAGAAGACCCGCTTGGAAACATCTTGGCCACCTCAAAGTAGTGTGGACGTGTGCAACGATATCAGCCTGATACAGTACGCCATGTCGAGCCTTGGTACAAGGTTCCCTCTGCTTGGTGAGTACGGCTATTACTGACCGTCCTCGCGCCAACAATCGTATCTTATTTGCAGGCTATCAAGCGGCCGAGGTGCAGAAGATGCTTTCTGGCATCTAAGTTACCTCGCGGCTACTTATCAGGCTGTTCTACTGAGCTGGATCCGACGTTTCTCCTCATCTATTTCGGCTCTCGGGTTTTCAGACTTTGGACACTGCACTTTTTCTTGCTTTTGCGGACTGAGATATGGACTCGCACGGACTACTTACGGACACGCACGGACTGAGAACACGGACTCTTTTGGACTTTGCGAAATGCGGACTTACCACACTTGGACATTCGGACTGCCATTGACATCACGATCTTTCACCTTACGATCTTTACGCTTACCGTACAATTTACGACAGGACTTCTAGGACATTATTTTCGCGATCTAGGTATTCGGACTATTTTTCGCGAACTATTGCAGTACTGTACGGATACGGACCCTACAACATGCGTACTTGTAGGACACTACCATATTAGTTTATTAGCTAGCTAGTAACGGTCTTTCACCTAAATATCTATAATCTAGCACTAGGTTAGTTTAGCAGTCTGTTTCTTGTAGTTTGACAGAGTCAATGCAGAATCCACTCAAACCCTATCATCAAATCGCTGTAGACCCGGAGTGTGTACTGGCCCCGTGGGGGGATCGTGCGAAGTGATTGCTTCCGCATATATACTCTTCGCATCTGCTGCATGCGCCGAACTGCCAGTGATCTCTACTTTTCGCCCTTCGCGAATCCGTAACAAAGTGGACTGCTACTACTATTCCTACGCGACAGTGTCGCCTACTGACCAGGATATTTGCGAATAAAGACCGCAGTCCTAGGGTTCTGCAGTCTCTTTGCCATGGAGCCGCGTTCGGAGGGGGATGCTCAAAATTCCGACCATGCTTTAGGTGAAGGTCCTCCACTTTCTCTACTTTCAGATCTGGCTCCGTCGGAAGGAACTGGGTCCCATACCACAGTTCGGCCTATGCAAATTAGGCACAACACGGACACGCATATCACCGTCTCCCCCTTTCTGAGTAGTCGTTCGTCCTTAAGGAGTGGCTATCGGTCTCCGAGGAGGAGGTCGGCAACTACCACTGGTGCCTATAACACGCCCAAGTCGTCGCGTCTCGGGCTGCAGGACCACGCATTCGCGAAGTCGGAATGGTCTTTGTTTGGGTCGGTCATGGAGAGTGAAGGTGGATTGAGTCATTTCTCTGCACCACTCTCCCCTTCAAGATCCATCAAGGCCTCTGCACCTCAGTCTGGAACACAGTCCCCGTTATCTATCCACCCTTGGGAACTGGTGACAGAGAGTACTGTTCAGTCGCCAATCTCTGACCACCACATGGCTGATCCATTCACCTCGACCCAGGCAGAGTTTCACGACGGTTCTTCCCCGTCATCTCCTTTGCAGTATGATTCGGACTCTGACGACTCCTCACACGAGACCCCTAGTTCACCTCCCAAGCGCGCAGGGTGCACCCTATACCTGCCTACTCTCACGACAATACAACGAAACATCCTCAAATGTGCTATCGCTTATTTTATTGGATCTCTCTTCACCTTTTCGCCATATCTGTCTGGGTTCATCTCGGATGTCACAGCTGCCGGAGAACGACGGCCTGCACCTTCGGGGCATATGGTAGCAACAGTGTGAGCGGTAATTTCTCTTGCGAACGGCGAGTCACGACTCATGGCATTAATGTGTTAAAAGTGCTGTCTACTTCAATCCAGCCAAGACTGCCGGCGCAATGTTAGAAGCGGATTTCTACTGCCTGATAGGTCTCCTGTACGCCTCCTTCATCTGCTTGAGCAGTATGTCCATGTTCTGGTGGTTAGAGGTCCGGCCAGGCTGGGAGTGGTTAGCCGACGCCCTTGTTATACTGTGGATAGGAGCCAGCATGAGCGTAATGGCATGGATGAAAGTATGGTTGGCGAAGCCATCGTTCAATCCTGGTACGCTTCTCTGTTCTATGTTGTGTTCTGATGCCAATAAAACAGTTTGATACCAGCGTGCAGTATGACTGCCATTATTCTATTCGTCGTGTGTGTTCTTGATTTATCACGATCATAACCTCTTGCGCTAACCGCAATATGTAGCATTGTGAAGGAGGGCGGCATCCAGACACTACTTCAGGTCGCTTGCATAGTGACAGTCGGTGCATGTGTGTCAAATCTGGTCTGCTACTCCTTATGGCCGCAGAGCGCCATGTCAAATTTGCAGAACAATATGGTCAAAACTCTTGATTCATTCACGACACTTCTGGAAATGATGACAAGCACTTTTCTTTTTGAGGATACTCACCAGCCAAGCAGGTGTAAACTGCAGAAAGCCGTAGATAGCCACCAGGCCAGTTTTACGAGTTTGAAAAAGAATCTCGCAGAAGCGCGATCCGAGTGGCTATTTGGGGGTCCTTCGAGGCGTCTGGACAATAGCAGAAAAAGCTCAGGGAAGGCGTATCAAGACGCCGTCGACAGTCTGAATCGGCTCGCGCAGCATCTCAATGGGCTTAGAAGTGGCATCGGTCTTCAATATGAGCTAGCAAAAGCCCACAATGATGGCAAGATTGTCGTGAAGAGTCTCTCAATGAACCAGAAACGCAAGAATGCAAATGGCGGTGTGTATCACAACGGGAAAGGCAAGTCAGCGGAAACAGATGGCTTGCCCGCGAAGGAAACGGATGACGCCGAAGTCCTGAAAGCAGCAGCGGAGATGTTTGGCGATCTCGTGGATGACCTCGGTCCTCCCCTCAAAGCACTCACTGTACGTCTTGGTCTAGGGGTTGACCGTGGCATCTTTCCTAACATTGGATGAAGGAGACATGTGCTACCAGTCTCAGGAGGTTGAAGGAGGCGTTCGTGCAGAGGCGACGACTCAGCCACAAAGAGCCTATCAGACCAACGGAGTTCACTGAGCTTACAGAAGAACTCGAACGTGCTCTGTTCACATTCGAGAGCACATCAAATCACGCAGTCATCCGACTCTACCGTCGTAATGAGTCGGCGTTCCGACACTCCCACTCCTCAACGAACCTGCTGTTGGATGAGAACACGGTACTCACCGGAACGGAGCACGAGAATGTCTTCCTGGTGTACTTGTAAGTATCAGGGCAAGGCTGGAGCTTTTCTCGGTGCTCATATTTTCTAGCTTCATCTTTACTCTTCAGGAGTTTGCTCGTGAACTTGTGTCTCTTGTGGACGCGATGTCCCGAATATACAGCATTGATAAGGCAAAGTCGGCTCGGGGGCGATGGAAGACTCTGTCCGGAGTAGCAAGCATTGTCGGTTCCACTAACGCAAAAAGAAGGGTTACTGTAGAGAAACCCGGTGGATCGAGCTTGCGGCATCGCATATGTATGCAGCGCCAGTTGCTTCTCCCCTTGATTGGCTGACCCGACGGTACAGCAACGTATATTGTTCCCGAGCGCAAACATGTCATGGCGTCATTCCCGAAAGTGCGACCGCACGCGCCAAACACGATTCAGACACCGGCCATGTCGGAGCTTACTACCTGGGGCAAGATCAAGCAGACTGTTTGGGCCGTAGGTTCACGGATGCGAGAGCGAGACATCAAATATGCGATCAAGGCCGGAATGGCCACCGCCGTGCTGGCAGCATTCGCCTTCTTCGATGCTACGAGACCAATCTTCATGGAGTACCGAGGAGAATGGGCTCTCATCTCGGTGTGTGATTTTCAGTGTTTTTTGCATATTATGGAGCTATATAGGCATGCTAGTTCTTCGTCGTTATCTCTCCGACCATCGGCGCTGTGAGTGCATTCTGTTACACCCTGTACGTGACGTTGAATTCTCCGCAGACTAATAACCTAGCCGTCCACCGTATTCTTGGAACACTGTGGGTGGCACTTACCTAGTGCGGGGTTGTGAGGGACTAACCAAGTGCAGTTTTGGTGCTAGTGTCGCCACGGCGGTTTATACCCTATTTCCGGAGAATCCTGTCGTCTTGTCGATATTCGGTTTCTTCTACTCTATACCCTGTTTCTACTACATAGTATCTAAGCCTCAGTATGCTACCACTGGCCGCTTCGTACTCCTCACCTACAATCTCACTTGCTTATACTGGTGCGTCTGTTCCCCAGCCTGTGTGAGAAGCTATGCTCACATCCCTGTCAGCTACAATATTCGCCAAAGGGACGTGCCTGTATTGTACATAGCCTTCCATCGTTCAGTTGCGGTCATAATTGGCGTAGTGTGGGCTTTCCTTGTTTCCAGATTCTGGTGGCCGGCAGAAGCTCGTCGAGAACTGAGTAAGGCCCTTGGCGAGTTGAGTGAAGTTCGGTGTATTTCGCAATGCTTCGCTGCTAAAACGCCATCTCCCAGTTTCTGTCTCAATCTGGGCTGGTTGTATACCCGCTTGGTTGCTTCTAATTCATATGCACCCGATACACAAGATGATGTAGAAGACGATGAAACTCCTCCAACGGAAGAGACGGCGCTTTTATCGCACCGTGCCCGGATACAGCTGAGCAAGTCCATCAGAGAGTTCATGGCAATGTAGGTACTATAAGATTTTGTTGTCATTGATATGTTGATCCGTTCAAAGGGAGTTACATCTGCAAATTAAGCTCATCGAAATGCAGGGCCTCCTTGCCCAGACCCAGCATGAACCGCGTCTGAAAGGACCTTTCCCCGTGAAACTTTACCGCAATGTATTGACAAGCTTACAGACAATCATGGATAAGCTTCATAGCATGAGATGTGTCACCACCCGAGAGGAGTGGTATGCGATCCCATCTCGGAAATATCGATGTCTCGCTAATTTCCATTGCCTTTGGCAGGTTCACTGTAAGAACGCTCGTGCGCAGAATACAACTTCTACTGACCACGTTCCACAGAATGTCCGCCAGGATTTTATTATGCCCGTTAATAGAGAGCGCCGCGACATGGTCGGAAACATAATCCTATACTTCTCTACACTCTCCTCCGCTTTCAGGTTGAAAGCGCCTCTGCCTCCATATCTCCCTCCTGCGGAGAATTCTCGACAGCATTTGGCGAGTAATTGCGGATCTCTGTTCCGTGGAGATATTCATATCATTTGCAGGTTGATGCCATTCGGAGACTCGACATCGTGAAGAGTCGTGATATCAAGGGTTCCAGACAACTCCTTTTCTTTGCTTACGCTCTTACCATGAAAGGCGTGACTCAAGAATTGGATTACCTTGGTCGCACCTTGCAAGATGCTTTCGGTGTTATTGGACAGACCACAGAAGAATTCGAGGCTATGTTCAGATATGATGCTACTCATTTTGTGTGAATAGCGACTGCGCTCTGATAGGAACCTAATTTAATTGCATCCCTGCTTGCGAGAGTGGGGATCGCGACTATGCGTTGCCTCAAATCAATTTATGCGACCTCAGAGGTACTTCCTTCCCAGTCTAGCCCTAGAGTGCCCTCCTTGCCACCCCTTACGGCGCTCTCAACGGCCTCAGCTAAAGCCCTGAGGGCAGCTCGTTCTTCGTCAGTTTTCACGATTACGGGAGTGAATTGATGTCCTTGTGAACTTCTTGATCCAGACTGCCCCAAGTCGTCACTAGCAGAAACACCGAGGGCCTGTTGCAGAGCATCTTCTCGTTCTTGACCTCGCAGAGAGTCTATCTGGCGCAGAAGTGCAGGTAGTGAAGGATGCGACTTAAGTGCTTTGCGTACTGCTTCAGATGTAGCTGGGTAATAGGAAGAGCGGGAAGGCTAGGTCCGAGTGCTAATAGGAAATGCGAGATGGACTTTACCTATCGCCTCATACTGATGTAGCTGAAGTGGCTTGGGATCATCCCGCTTTAAAGGGTCTGGATAAGCAGATTCTTCTGGTATATAAGGCCACTTGAGGGATGTGAGAGGGCGCAGGCGTTCTGCGTTAGTGTCCAGGGAGTCCTGTGGGTTAAGGTCAAGTTGCGGCTGAACAACTGCTTGCTCCTTGGATCCTACAGAATAGATATCGTAAGTCGCCCGCTTCGAGAGATTTTTGACACCTACCTGTCCTATCATTTCTAGTCGATGGCCCAATTTCTGGCTGAAGCTCTGCTGATACCTGGTCTGTCCCGGATGTACAGAATTGCTCTTGTGGAAGTTTTAGTACATTATAATAGCGACTGCACTATACTGTCTACCTCTGTGTGTCTTGTAACAGCTTACGCTGCAGCTGCAGTCTCGACCGCAAATCAGTAAGACGGAGAAGGGGCCAGGAGAACGAATTCACTAGACAATCATGCATTTAGAGCAAGTGTACTTGCTTTCATGTTCACTGCACACTTGGCACGGTGCTCGTATTCGTGGCATTTTCGTGAAGCGGTGTTCAACGTCTAGCTTCCGAGGTGCAGATCCAAGCGTCTTATTGACAATAGTAGAAGTAGCAGCGGTGCAATTTCAAGCCGGCCAGCTGTCCGTCCGAACACTTTACCGAACGTGTCCGACTCAGATTAGTGAAACGGGGAAGTATAAATCTAGGAAGATGTAGGTGGTGATTTAGTGTAAAGTGTAATGTATATAGACAGCACCCGCTTGAGTGCATCATCAACGTACAGCGCCCCGTTCCAACCTTCAGGCGATGATTAGTATCCAGACACTGCTGGGTCTATTATAGTGCAAGTTACACTAGTAGTGACCTTAGCCAGATCCATTTGCGTCTTCGTTCATTGATGGTCGAGCATTTGATCCATCTGTAGACTCAAAACGACACTCTAAGCTTCCAAGACTGGCAATGTTCGCATCCATCGCATTGTCCAGACATATATGCATACACTCCAGCAAGGAACGGCAACCGGCTCGCTCCTCACCTGATACCCAATACACACAAGCATCCGCACCTCCGGAGCAGCCCATGTACGCATATACGCACTGCACTTATATTGTACGGCAGTGTACCACATAGCAAGTAGATGCAAGTAAGCCTAGCATGCTCATAGAGGTCATACCACAGAAAACAACATAACACCCCACGCTTAGTCCCAGCCAGTCGACACCTGGCCTTCAGTACCCCATCCTCCACCACCGGTTGTGGGTTCGGCAGCCCAGTCGGACGTGCCAGGTGCAGCATCGGCAGCCCAGTCGAGGGCACCTGCAACAATCCGTCAGTATGGAGTAAGCCTCGCAGATTACTGCGAATTTCATTACCTCCTGCGGCAAGAGAAGGGTCGATACCGCCCGCCACGGGAGCAGACGTGACGTCCCACTCAGAGAGGCCAGGAGCAGCCTCAGGCTCAGCGACCGCAAGAGCCTTCTGGGCCTCCTCTTGCTGCTGCTTCTCAACTTCCTCAGGGTCACGGTAGAAGAACATGTCGACCATGACATTCCAGCCATCCGCGGTGCGGGGAATCGTGCCCCTGAGACGAAGGACCTCACGGGCGAGCATCCACCAGACCAGACCAATCGAATGACGAGCCTTGTTGTTGGTGGGAATAGCAACGTCGACAAACTTCAGGGGGGCGTCGGTATCGCAGAAAGCAATGACGGGGATGTTGACATAGGAGGCTTCCCGAATAGCCTGGTGGTCGACGCGGGGGTCAGTGACGATGATGAGACGGGGCTCCTTGAACGAGCGTGTGATGTAGTTGGTGAAAGAACCGGGAGTGAAGCGACCAGCGATCGCCTGAGCGCCGGTATTGGCGGCGAACTTCAGGACGGCACGGTGACCGTATGGGCGGGCGGAAATGACGACGATATCATTGGGGTTCTCGATAGCGGCGATGATACGAGCAGCGAAGACAATCTTCTCCCAGGTCTTGCCGATGTTGAGGATGTGGATACCTATGGTTGAAGGGCATATACGCGAGAGTCCTAACACACCAAGTACGAGCCTACGAACCATCAGGCCTCCGCTTCCAAACGTAGGATTCCATCTGCTTATCGCAGTTCTTCGTGCCAATGTGACATTGGGCAGCAATGAGCATTTGAATGTCTTCCTCAGTCGCGCTGAGGACGGAAGGGAGTTTTGACGACATGATGGACCTAGGGCACGACAGTCAACATCCGACAAGCTACAGACCAATCCATGCGAAAGACATAGGCCTTTTCGCCCGTTCTTTCTCACAGACGATAACAGAGGTCGCAGGAACGTACCACGGAGTTGGCTTTTGAGCTGGACGTCGGCTTAGGCGGCGGTCACAGACTTTTCGAGGGCTTCGTCGATATGTATCACGGAATCGGCGCGCCCTAGCAGTAAGTCCGCCAATTCTCACGCTCAGTCCCGCTGCTCGCACGATTCTTCGATCATTAAGTAATTCCTCCGGGGGATTCTGTGTGATTCTTGAATTCAAGCAATACAAAACAGGAGGACATAAAAAATTGCTACATAGGTGTATCATACCATGGAATTACAATTGTAAATCAGGAGTTTAAAAATCTTGGGTGGTCGTAAAATGAGAGGTCGAGTGGCTACTGTAAACATATGTGGGAAACTAGACAGAGTAAGTTACCTCCCGCCGACTTTCTCCCCGAACGCTATTGAACGTGCTCGGGTAGGTGGTCAAGCTTCAAGACGTGCTGAAGGCAATCGATAGAGCTTGGGCACGGGCATTATATTCTGCAGACGTTACTACCTTCCTCCTTCCGGTGCAACTCCTTCAGCCAACTGTTGTATTTCGACAGGTCCAGTTCTGCAGCAACCTCCAGCCAGAATTCCTTCCCATACCTTGCTACTTTTGGCGTCTCTGACAGTTTGGACAACATCCCCCACCCACTTCTGGTCTTTTCTGTCTTTGTCTTCCTCGCGTACGATCCACTTCCGCGTTATAGTATCGTAAATATCTCCTCCGTTGGGATATAAGACAAGCCACGGCTTGCGGTCGCTGAGGAGCTCTGCGACTTTGACCTGCGCTTCTGCCAACACATGAGGGAGAAACAAAGTAGACGTGCAGTTGATCCCGAACCCATCCGGGCAAGGCAGACCATCGTCTGCACCTAAGACGGCCTCAACTAGGTGTTTTGGCCGAATTAGCCGCCCATCCAGGGATCTCGACTGGGGATAGTGACCATTTGGCCAGACTGTGCTGATCCACCATGGTTTCTGCTGTAAACCCGGTTGGCTCTCGTACAACGCATTAACGGCCTTCCGAATCGCCTTCACCTCGTGGATCAAGGGCACTGTCTCGAACGCAAGACAATCGAAGCTGCTCCAGACATCTGGCTTCATGGCGAAGACCAGTAACCTCTTCAAATGAAATTGAGTCAGGGCGAGAATTGCTTCGTCTTCTCTGGCTTGTTCATTGGCACCTTTGAAGGTATTGACATTATGGCCATTAGGAGAATAAGCGCGGGGCCCATAGGGAGGAGGATAGAAGCCGTCGAACTCCTGAGCCGGACTGAGGGTGGCGCCAAAGGGCCCGAGCGAAAGCGCGATCTTAACTTGGTGGTTTTGACTTTGCAAGAATCGCTTTTTGGCCTCGACAGCCAGATTGACGGCTGTAATCATGATCCTCTCTGCGTCTTCCTTACTGTATCCGGCGCGTTGGAACGTCTCGTATGAGCATTGATAGCTAGAAGCGTTTTGATGTGTCATTTACTACAGAAGGGTCAATGTCTAGCATAATCAGTGATACCTACGTGGACGTCAGAACGACCCGAGCTCCTGCTCGAAGGAATGCCAAATGTGCTTCAATGATGATTTCAGGATCCTCATCGATGGGCTTGGCCGACCATAGCGAACTATGCGAGATATTTTGATGAAACATATCTTCCAATGTCGTACCCTGCTCAACCAGTTAGCTTTACTAACATACATGAATGTTAGTAGGGGTGTCTACCAATCCACCATCCATCACGACCACTTCCTGGCCGAAGAATGAGCTGAAGTCGACATCTGTCATAGTCGAAAGTTATGTTGTAAGCAAATTTTGAATACGGCGTTCTATATTGTGGGAATGGATGTGAATATACAAGCTTAAGGGGGGCGGGTACTGTCAGATGAGAGCGATACATTAAAGCGACAGCAGAGGTAGCGACTACAAAGTACAGGTAATACCAAAGCAAACCGAGAGACGAAAACTAGTGTGGAAGTACTGACCCCAGATCAATACAAGATGCGTTAGTAGATAGTGAGGAAGATGTAGATATCGCGTCACTGCATCCTTCGAACAACCTTTTGACGAGCTGCCCGCCTCGGCCTCTCTTCTTCCAGGTCCTGCTCTTCCTCCTCCTCCTTCATTTGGGCAGCAGCGGCCCTGGTACGAGCTCCTCCGACCCTTGGAGTTTGGGAAGTAGCCGCGGGTGCCTTGCCCTTTCCTCGGGCCCTTGTACGAGCAGGTCCGTTGGCGTTGGACAAAGGATTGGACCTCTGGCTTTCAAGATCGAGGTCCTCTTCGGAAAGGGGACTCAAGGCCTTCCTCTTGTTGCCGTTACCATTCTGATTACCAGCCTGATCGGACGGCTCACCCGTCACGTTGGCGATCATTTCCTGCGAGGGCTGGGGTAGCTCCTCGTTGTTCTCTGCCGCATTCGTGATGACATGACTCCGACGCCGTAGGAGCCGATCACTTGTCCGTCCTGCACCAGAGGGAAATGCACCTGGGATAGGGATCTGTTCGGATGGCTGGGGTTCAAGCTTAGCTTCCTGTGACGGTGTATTCTCATCCTCGCCGGGTGGAGCATTGGCCAGGGCTGTCGCAGATTCTGTGCGGCGCTGCTCGGTGGCCAAGCAATTGAATGGGTATATAACGGGCTGGAATCCGTAAGTAGATGTGTATTGTTCCATCCAGGGATCAAAACGGGCATCATTTAATGTCATCCGGTGAATTGGATCGATCTCCAATAACCTGGTCACGAAATCGACAGCTGGCACCAAGCCAGAACTGTCAGCTGATGAAGTTATAATCGAAGGAAAGGAACACACCCAGTCTCGACACATTTGCGTTGTGAAGCGTCCGCCAATCGACTTGTCTCTGCAGTATTCTGCGCATAAGATCAAGGTTCTCATCTTCTATGAAGGGACTGGTGTTCGTAAGCCTAACCGAAGATAAAAGCGTCAGGAGTAAATAGCGTATATTCAGGAACCATCACATACATGGAAAACACGATGACGCCAACACTCCAGCTGTCTACGATTTGATCGTAGCCTTCTCGGCCTTGACTTTGCGATACGACCTCCGGAGCAAGGTAGCTGGGGGTGCCACACATCGTCTAGATCGGAAATCGGGTTTAATTTTATGAAATCACGCAGAAGGTACGCTGACAGACCCGAAGCATAGTGAGACTGTCCACGGCCTTGGCAAGCCCGAAATCCGCCACTTTTACAACAGGCGGAGAATCCTTCGTGAGCAGGACGTTCTATGACAAAGCAATTTGGGAAATGGTGATCATGGGTGAAACGGATGTTCCACTGACCTCGGGCTTGAGATCCCGATGGGCAATGCCCCTGCTGTGGATGTACTTGGGGCAGGTCTTAATTCCCTGAATATAATCGATACATGGAAGACTCACCGCCAAAGCATCACACATTTGATATGCAATGTGCTGGGCTTCTTCTTCCACTGCGATTGGATGAATTCTGTGATGAGTGCCCATGTAATCTAGCAATAGATAGCGCTTACTTAGACCGCCTCGCTTGAGGATGTAGTCAAGAAGATCACCGCCTTCCACGAGCTCAAGAACGAGGTCTGAAGAATTTGAAATCACTTAGTGTATTCTCCATCGGTAAATCAAGCTCCTTACTGATAGTCTTGAATTCTGTCTGGAAGAAAGCTTCCTTCAACTGACAGATGTTCTTGTGTTGTAAAGACTCGAGAATCATAATCTCTCGAGCGAAGGACTGCGATTTGCTCTTCGGCCTGCCATTCTCGTCGGTCTCAACAGGAGTTTTGACTTTCGTAAGGTCGATGATCTTCACGGCGTACCACTGACCCGACTCTTTGTGTATGGCCTTATAAACAGAGGCGAACGTCCCCTTACCCAGCTGCAGACCGACGTCGTACTCTTTGTAGAAGCCTGTCGCGGGCGGTCCACCGGCCGTAAGGCGGAATAGGAATCCTAAAAAGAAAAACTCTCAAATTCGACTCCCTCAGAAGTGGAGAACACGGACGGTAATCATCCATGGGATTCTCCTGAGGCGTAGGAGTACCAAATGCAATCTCGTTGCCTTCTCGCAGAATGCCATACTGGCCCCTGCCTATTCGATGGCCATTGATCTGGAGGATACAATGAGTCGTGTTGGGAGTGAAGGAAGAGCAGTGCAACACACAAAGGTACCATTGCTGGATTTATCGTGCACGGTAACAACACTATGTGGATCTTCTCTGCCGTCCCACTCGATTGTACAATGAACATTACCTTCAATAATTCAGTCGTCAGCAACAAGTCAGGACTCACGCGTGCGGACGCGTCGTTGACGCGTAATCCGCCACAGAACGCCCCATAGACTGGAAAGAAGTACTCACTGATTTTCAGGCCCGGGAACACAACAGTGTTTCCCGTATTCGTATTGCGACCGAACTGATATGTGGGCTTGACCTTCCACATGTCAATGCGCCTCAGCGCTGGATTACACGGCTGCAGAAAGCCCCAGAGATGCTGATCGGCCTGACTGTCCTGGGGCTGGGACTGGGACGCTTGCTGCGTGGACTGGGTTGCTTCTTGGGTAGATTCGATCACGTCGTCCATAGACACAACGTCGTCGGAAGGAGCTCCAGGAGGTTCCATCATGGTGATGGGAAGATGTGACAGAATAAATGGTATAAGGTACTTCGTGGTCTGCGAAAGCGCGAAGTCGTCTTGAATTGTGTGCTAATCGGCAATCTAAATATCCTACCTTTGATATAATCGCGACACAGAGTGCCGAGATCTTGCGATGATGCTAGCACAGAGAATTGCGAACGGTGTTCAAATAGCGAACTTCGAGGTTCAAAGAAACGAGGAGATTAGTTCAAGCGTTCCCGAGGCAGTGGAAGGGGGCGCTGACAAGACGGATAGCGAAAGGTTGAACTGAAGTGGCACGCCGTCAATACATAGCTTCGGGTACCTTACCTAAAAGGCATGTCTGTTACTCTGTTCCTGCAACGTTGCAAATGTCTCACTAGCCAAGCACTCTCGACTTTGTTATGTCTATGACATTGACTATATCAAGAATTACAATACTGTGTGCAGCGGAACGGAGTCAAGATAACTCGATATGAACTCTAATAACGGGCATCGTAACACCATCGGTCACCGGTCAGGATCGAGAACGGAAAGGTGAAACACGATCGAAAGTGTATCAACCAGTCAGTAAACAAGTACAGTAGATTAGTATAGCATCAAAGATTACGCTGAGCATACTTAACTAGATATCTCCGGAAATGATCATGAACGCCACCCCCCCCGCTGCGTCCATTTCTGCCATAAATCAATCCGCGGGATGCTTCGCTGGAATCCAGGTGACCTCCTCCTGTGGTGCATCACTCTCCTCAGTAGGACTAAGTTCGCCACTGGTGGTTGCCGCCCACTCTCCCTCCACCTTCCTTTCCAAGCCCGCGATCTTCGCGCCCTTCCTCCTTAGGAACGCCACAACCTCTCTAGCAGACCTCCATCCGGTAGGGCCGCAGTAAGACGAAACTCCACCATCGATCTCGTTCCCTGCCTCGTCCTTGTCTATGTGCCCACCAAACTGACGCGCTAAGTGAACGGAGGCCCGAACCCACTTTCCCTCTGCGTCGGCGCCTTTCTCCAGGTGCTCGAAGAACGAGGCGAGCGCCCGCGCAGCCTGCACCCGAGCACGCAAGACATGCCGGATAAGGCGACGTGAGGGAGGCCGGCGGCGGCGGGATTTAACCGGAGGCTCTGCAGCGACTCCAGAAACATTCTTCGCCTGTGGTTCTTGAGCAGGCGACTCTGAGTTTGACTTCTCGGGCCTGTCTATCCACGGATTCTTGGGAGGAATGCGCGGTGTGGTGTACTGAGATATAGCGGAAATGGAGAGATCCCAACGCTTCGGCATCCATACTCCGACCAAGACACGCCAAGCTGCCACTACCCGCTTAGCGCTAGTAGGAATGTCAGCTACTGAGAAACGCTAGATGGGTTCGAAATGAGGAACTCACTGTTCGTAGTTGTCTGATACAATGCCTCAGTAAGTATTGGTCCTCGGGGAAAGAAACGTAGACCATACCATTAATCATTTTGTTGTGATATTGCACGAACAGAAATACTATGGTCGCGGACGCCAAGGCACCAATGGGTGTATACAAAAACATCGCCCAAAGGAAAAAGAATGCCGCAGGGTACGCCATGAGTACGAACAACAGCCCAAATATGATCTTATTCTGTGCCTGCGTCTCCTCTTCGTCCTCAACCAATCTAGCACCAAGCCTGCCCATGACATACGCTGGGGCATGCGCGATAAACGGTACCAAGAAGAACGGCAGACGGATTAGGACAGCCAGTGTGGAGAAGATAAGGGTTAGGAGGGTTAGGAGACGAGATGGTAAAGGGACGTTAGCGTTGTTAGGATCGAGTGTCGATGGAAGGGGAAGAGATGATAAGGTCGAGTTCGTCAAGTTGGTAGACTGGAGGAGAGAGTAGTATTCGAGAAGATACCGTTTGACAGAGTTGAAGTTCGGTGTTACGTCCGGCGTTGAGAAAAGGTCAACCACCCTACCAGATTCACAAGTATTAGTCAGTAATGGCCGGTGCACGGAGCACTGGCACTCCTACGTTTGAGATATTGGCACGAAATCGTCGAGATTGATGTCGTTATCATCTTCCCAGAGTAGATCACGAGCCATGCGAGCCACATACAAAGTATCCCTGCGGGTATGATGAGGATAACGTGACATTGACATGACGGACTACTGACCAGTCGGGAGCGTTGATGGTGAATTGAATCAGACCAGCCTCCAAGTCTCGCGTCAGGCGCTTGACTGCGGCGCGCCGCTCCGCTTCGTCTCCCTTCAGGAACTGTTCGCGGTATGGATCTATAGTAATGGGTGGACCAAACCTAGAGCGAGAAACCATGAATAATCGTGCAAAGAACATGTTAACATGCACGCCTACTCCATTATGACCTACCAGGTTACGAAGTGAGAAGGATGTGCTACTGCAATGGAGAGAAGAACTTACATTGCTACGGTACTTGCTCTTATTCGTGTATACAATGGCAGCGGGAACAATGACGACAGGATCCTTGGTCGCTTTCTCCGGGTGCTCCAGCGCCCATTTCATGTACTCCAACGCAGCCCAGGACGCGCCGTCCTTAATCTGCATAATCCGGGGCTCTGTATAACTTGTGCCCTCAGGGAAGAGCGCAACAGCATATCCCTTGCCAAGGGCCTCAAAAGTGCCACGAAGCAAGACTTGTCTGTCCTTCGACTTGCGTGCTACCGGAATGTTGCCTGTACTCTCTAGGACCCACTTGGCAATTGGGTTTGCGAAGAGACTTGCTTGGGAAATGGCGCGAGTCAGGCGCAGGGTCAAGCGCCATTCAGAGTTAGCCAGAATATCTTACCTTTGCTCCAGTAGTGCAGAACCCGCCAGTTGGGGAATGCCGAAGCTGATTGCGGGAGTCGCGTTCATGAGTAATACTACGGACGTCCAGAGTGCGAGCACTAACAAAGGATAGCCGGGTCCAGCATCATGTTATGATGCGTAGCAGCACTTCACATCCATAGTAAGTTTGCTGTAAATACAAGCGCATGCCGGGCGCTCTAGACGTACATGATGAGTGGTCCATGCTCAGGGACATTCTCTCCTCCCACCACACGAATCTGGCTGAAGAACGACACGACGGCCCATCCTGCAATACGAACGAGCACCCGGTGTAGGATCCAGAAGTTGCGCATGCCAGAGTTGACGTTGAAGTAGTGCGTAAGGCCAAACAAGCGGTTGTTCGGTGGCGTCTATTTACGTATTTCCCCACATTACCAGCTACATATTTCAGGTTCAATGTCTCACAAGGCTTGCCTTGAGTTCTAGAGGAGACTCGATCGCTTTCGGCATTCTGTGTTGAACAAGTAGTGCAGGTGCAGCAGAGCATACATGTTTGTTATCAGAGACACCATGAACCCGGGGCAACGACGTCCACGAATTCTACCCCAGTTCTCTCAACGTGCCGCCTCCACAGCTGGGCTTGCTAGCGCTAGCGCTGCCTCAGCCCGCCTGTCCAAGCGGAACATTAACGGGGCTCGCCTACGTTTGATAATGCATAAGCTGTCTCATCCCGAGATAGATATCGCATCCTTGCCATATCTAGCCCGGTATGAGATGGTCTGCCACCTACAGCGACTTGAAATGGCTGTCTAAGCATCGCATGACGAGTCGGGTCGAGATCATCGGTCTTATTTCCAGCTTCAACAGCGGGTCCGGGACAGTATTGGTTCAAGGCCCCCATGAGACTCCGTGCGAGGAACATTGACCTATCACCTTATCTGCTGTACTATCTCGTCCTTGCCCCGTGATATCATCGCATGCCCTCTTCTCAAAATCGGTTCCTCAACACCATTGGCTGGGCATTCAAAAACAATTCATCGTGTGCGAGCAATGGGATATCGGCCTCTATCTTTCGAGCGGTGATAACGTCGGCTTCGCTCGCCTACACGGAACGAAGAATTCCAACTACCCCTATTCGAAGCAAAGTCTCTCCTCTCGAAGTGCTATATATGCCTGAACATATGTGAGCCACTCAGTCTTCCCTATAGCCAAAAACAAGAGCCATGCTTGCCAGCCCGCTTGCTCCCGTTGACGTACCTACAGGTCCGAAGGACGTCCCGACCGTCCAGGTACGGTCTAACACGAACACCCTTCCCAGCTCCTGGTGGTCCTCGGAGCGGCTCTATGAATTGGAGCGAAGAGCTATCTTCTCTCAGGTAAAAGTCATTCTGGTAATATCGGATCCTTTTTTTAGTGACACTACGTCTAGTCTTGGCTCTTCGTGACCCATGCCTCACGCTTCGAGAAGGAGGGCACCTACTCTTCTTTCGAGATCGCCGGTTATCCTTTCTTCGTTATTCGCGAGAAGGCAGCGCCCGGACAAGAGCTTCAGAAGCCAGTCTTGCGAGCCTTCCATAATGCCTGTCGTCATCGTGCGTACCCCGTCGCGAAGAAGAAGGAAGGTAACGTCGGTATGTCCGGCGTCCTATCTTGTGGCTATCACGGCTGGTGCTACGACACTCGCGGAGCGCTGCGGAAGGCACCTCAGTTCGACAACGTTCCTGGCTTCGATAAGTCTGCGAACGGCTTGTTCCCCGTCCACACCCATGTCACAGCGACTGGTCTTGTCTTTGTGAACTTCACTGCTTCGCCGGAACCTCCTGCTTTCAACGAGGTATTCAGAGGGTTCGAGGAAGAGATGAAGGAATTCGAATTCTCTGACTACGAATACCGTGAATCGTATGAACTCCACGGCGACTTCAACTGGAAGGCTTTGATGGACGGCTACCAGGAGTGTTATCATTGCCCAACCGGTATGTGTCAATATTCGCGTCTTTGCTCTGGGAGACTCGTTCACTGTACGTATTCAAATAGCGCACCCGGGACTCTCTAAAGCTTTTGCCATCCCTACCTACAAAGTTGTGCCCCGCTCCAACTACTGCCGTCACTTTGCTGACCAACGCCCTGCGCGAGTGGTGCCTCCACCCAAGCGTCCTGGGGGTGAACGTCAGCGCAGCGGGTCCATCACCGAGTGGCTCGGTTCATTCATCTTCGCCGAGAAGGTCGCTGAACAGGAGGCTTTGGAGAAGGCGAAGAACGTCGCCGGTGAATTCGATGGTCTGTGGGTCTACGCGTTCCCGAATAGTGGTATCAACTGCTATTCCCCGGCGTGGTATACCCTTCGGGTCGTCCCTGTCTCCGCGACGAAGACCATTCTCGAGTACGATATTTACCAGAAGAAGGGCATTGATGAGCAGGAGATGCTCGAGTTCATAGATTTCTTGAAGCAAGGTACGAGAAGACGATTGCTCTTATTTCAAGTCACGTTCAAACATCGCACCTCTAGTCGAGCAAGAGGATTTCGACCTCTGTCAGGCCACGCAGCGAAATCTTCGAGCCGGCGTCTACACGTCGGGCGTCCTCCATCCTGAGAAGGAGAACGGTGTGATCTACTACCAGGACATGGTGAGGGAGAAGGTCCTTCAACATCACGAAATGGAGAAAGCAGCTGGTAAGGAGATCAGCCCCGCGTCCTCCGGACCGAGGGATAGTGCAGAGGATGAAGTATGCAAGGCCTTGGAGAGCGGTCGGTGCGGCGGTAGCAGGGATTTGGAGTGGTAGAATGTTTGCCTGTCTCCTTTGTACTCCTCTTTTCTCTTTTGGTATCTGTTCTCAACTTTCGTTGGCTTCTCCCAAGCTCTGTACGCCACGGCGACCAGCCCAACGCGGAACTGCTTGTATGTACAATAATCTTATCAGCTCTCGCGCGTTCAAGTTCCATCATAAGACATCTTTGAGGGATGTTCATGATGCAGCCGGTGCACCGTACATCCCTGCACCGTCGCCGTGGGATATTGATATTTTCGCAGTGCAAACTATTTGTAGGTGTATTTCCAAACTAGGTCAATTTATTTCGACACCATCAACGCGGCGTTTGCCACTCAACTTGCCTGCCGCAACTCATCACCTACCGGTGTCTTCCCGATTTCAAGTTCTGTGGACTCGCATTCTGCGATCGAAGATTCAGCCGTGCTGGCGCTTTCTACAAGCTGCCTCTCCTACGCTAATCACTGAGGTCGACTCTATGCTTTATCCTTCTGTTTGAATCCACGGAACACAAACGAGTATTCAACATGGATAGAAACCAGCTTGAACAAGAGAAAGAGATTAGGGAGATGCTGCGTCGAGCGGACAGGCATGCTGATAGGTCTGGAAATCTGGTGCGTTTTATCAGCTGCATTGAGGTTGGGGCAATGGCTTGAAAGCTTCCGTAGCGAAGAGAAACACTGCGAAAACTCATCGAGCTCGCACACTCGCCTTCGCCGTCTGTCAAAAGCTTAGTTGCGTCCAACATCAAGACTTATATCGCGGATTTCCCGGACTTGGAGGATGACGCGATCAACGCCGTGTACGACTTGTGCGAGGATCCAATATCGAAGGTTTGACTCCTCATCCCTATTATGTTTATCAGAGACCGACCGCTCTGCAGATACGAATAGAGGGATACCATGCTATTGTGCAAGTGTCGAGGATGCAACGCCAATGGATCAAGAGGAACGCTGATGTCCTGGTACAGTTGCTACAAAGCGGTAAGTTAAATCGCCCGTCGAGGTTCTCTCGCCCTTGGTATGGGTGGGTCCGGCACTGATCTGGCCAACGTCAAAGACGAGCCTGCTGAGGTAGTCGTCGTGAAAAAAGCCCTCTTGGAGCATCTCGACATGGACCCCCAAGTCACGCTCGGTGTACTCTGCGATCAGATTACGCCACATGATGAACCAATGGATGAGGAAGAGAAAGCAATCCGTGAACGCTTGCGATCATTAGTCCTAGCTTTTATCACAGGTGAAGCTAGGCGATCCATACTTGAGCGACATGTATCGGATGTCCATTGTGAAGGCATCCTCGCCGACGGTCTCTCTCAGGTACGATCCATATCGCCGTTGCCAGTCCTGTTTGCTAACCTGTTAATGTTGCAGGCGATTGCGAAACTACCTTATTCGGACGTTGATCTTATTGTCCGTAATATTCTGCTGGCACTGCCTTCCTACCGTTCATACTCCTCTCGAGGAGACAAACTCCTTCAAACCATCCTCGCGCGAGCACGGTCGACTCTTGCACAGGACTTGCGACCAGCTGCACACCCATTATCCTTGCCGTCGACAAGACCTTATCTTGCTCTGGCTGCTCTCGTTTCTCTCGAGCGGCGCGCTGGGCATCCTCTTCATATCGTTCGCTTCTTCTGCTCTACTCTGATTAACAGGATGGCATTCTCGAGGTTAGATCAGGAGACGCAGTTGATAGTCATCCACAGCTTGGCCGAAGCTTTGGAGGTAGTCACCTCTGATGTCAAAAACTTTAACCATGCGTTATCCGAGGAGCTTCTTTCGGTTCATAATCAAGCTGTCGATGCGTCTGTGGTTCCTTTTGAGGCACGTGTTTTCCAGCGTCAGCTGTAACTTGCCTAACTCCTGAGCAGTGGCTTGCGGAGTCGATGTCACGAGGAGCTGATGCGTGGGACGACTGTCGGAAGCTTTTACTAGCTGCCCTCCAGGTATACATACTGTTCCTATGATTTTGTCGAACACTAACGGTCTTTGGCGCTAGCGTCATCGAGAAAATGCATGGTCTCCACCGATTCCCATGGCCGCCGCGCTTCGCAAAATCCTGGGCGCGGCACAATTTCAAGAGAATAGATCAGAACACAGTCAAGTGATTCAAGACCTTATAAGGGTTCGCAATGGGCCGTCTTTGATTCTCCCTACATTTATCCGACACGTTTCTCTTCTCTCTTTGAGCAGTCGTTACTATCCACAGCAGCCAAGCCGCCTTTGGCTCAGTCAGCGTCCAATACTAATGTCCTAGAAGGTAAAGGCAGCACGGACAACAGCACGCCCGCCACCCTGAAGAGGAAGATTGATCAGCGAGACGACAGTTTACCTCCGCGACCGGCCCCAGTAGCGCCATTAATACAGCGCCAGACTGGTGGCACCAGCAGTCGTGCGGCGGAGGCAATGCGCAAAACTCTATCCACCCCCAATGGCGAATCCCGTGCAGGTGAAACGTCGTCGTATTTGAACAAGAAGACGAGGATGGATAGTGCTAATGGCAGTCGACCGACAACGCCGTCTCTGCTGAGTCGCTTGAATGGCTCCATGACACCCCCAGTACTTGGTTTACCGCCGAAGCCAGAGTTGCAAATTCGGGGTAGAGGGCGTGAGGAGCAACGTCTACCTTCCCCGGAACTCAACAAAGCCCCTGTTGGCGGCTATAGTATTAAGGGAGCAGCGAAGGCGACAAATCAGAGGAATGATGAAGAAACGTCTAACGCGCGGACGTCATTACTGGACAGATTGTCTGGTAGCAGTGATGCATTGGCGGGAAGGATCGAAGGAGATTTCGGGAGTAGAAGGAAGAAGAAGAAAGGAAAAGGAGTGTAATGGCTGCATACGTTTCGTTTCAGTCGCAGATAATGCAGTCTCTTGTATAGTTAGCTTGACTGATATATGCTACTAACCGTTGCCTGACACCCTTGTGCACTGACTCTGATTTTGCTAAGTCCCCGGGTCCATTGATGACATTAACGGAGCATATTGGCATGAGGCATAGGCATAAGCCTTGATCGTGAATCACCATACTACTATGAAAGCGACCGAAGAGTAAAAGGAAATGGATATCAACAATAAACCTTAATTAAGAGAGTGTATTGCGCTGGGGAGGAACAAGTACTAGAAACAACAAGATAGAAGCACACAAAACGAGGATACTGCACGACTCGGGTACGACGAGGACGGAGATATGCATGACATATTCCGCCCTCGCGCGATCAGGTACCCCCACCATGTCGATCGGACTGCCGGCTCTTCCGATTACCCTTAGTGCTCGAGCTGCCCACTCCCTGAGTGCCCGAGGACACGATGCTGGGAGGAACAGGTGCACCGGTGACGTCGTCCTCTACGGGGACCTTCGGAACGCGCTTGCGCTGTCCGCGGCGAGACTCTGTCGGATAAACACATTTGAGGTGGCGCCGAGCGCATTGGCTACAGCGGAGAATCGATATCAGTAAACAGCAGCAACGAGGATAGCGTCAGGAGAGATGGAAGTGATAACAAAAGCGCGAGGCAAGGATGAATAAGAAATGGAACGCCATATACGGCGCCACTAACAAGTACTAAAGCACAGGCGAGCGCGACGAGACACTCACTTGCAAGTCTTGTCCTTGCTCCCGGGCAGGGGCGGCCCGCATGCAATCTTGCGCCCGCGGCAGAACAGGCAAGCAAGCACGGGCTTCTTCTCGCACACCTTCTTCGTCGTGGTCGACGCAGGCTTCGGAACCGCGCCAGCGGTCGGCGACTCTGCCTTCATACCGGTGTTGTTATCCACCGGCGACGGGCTCACCGACATTGCGTGTTCCTGCGGCTCGGGCTTGACAAGTGGGTGGAACCCATCGTCGGAGAACACAAGTGGATGGGGGCGTGCCTTCGTAGGCAGCGCACGCGCCCACTCATCTAGTGGCGCTGGGGGCAGGTCGGGCCTGTCAGGTAGGTATGTCCGTTCCCCGTTCACATGCTGATCATGCTTCCGGCAATTTTCTGCCCGTGCTTGTTCGAGCTGCGCGATGCCAAGGTTGTTAATGACAGCAGGTCCAGGCTGAGAGAAGACAACAGGGGGATCAGGGGACATGGGGGACATGGCAGCGTACTGCGCTGTCTCGTCTTGGTACGGTGATCCCTGCTGCATGGCCTCATCAGGGAGCGGAAGGTGATCCATGAGCGGGGTACACGAGCATTCGGTGCCGTGGTGATGGCGGTGGGAGTCTTCAGTCGGACAGTAATACGGGGACGGCGCAGCCCTACCTGCGCGCCTGTTCCGCTGGTGATCCTTGAACTGTTCAAGACGCCGATGATGCGAAGGGACGAAGAATGATGGCTGCACCATCTCAGGGTGGGTTTCGGCGTGTGGCTGGCTTTGAACAAAACCAAACGGAAGAGTTGAAGACGATGGTGAGAAATGTGATGTAGGGGGAACAAGGGGTCGGTAGTCCTGATTCCTAGCAGACGCCGGTGTTTGGACCTACCGCCAACCGGTGACGGTCAGCAGGCTGCGTGAACTGCGAGGAAGAAGTGGTCACTCACCGTGCTGGAGGGCTCACGCTTCGGTGCCTGAAAAGGCCCGAAGTCCAAGCGCGGCTCAATTTGACCACTTCCACTCAGGTTCCCCCAGTCGTGTTGATCGACCGGTTGAGGAGAAGTCGCATCACCGGAGCGGTCTGTGCTTATAGCACTGGAAAGGTCATTCGATTCGAAGCCGTAGCCTTGGGCAACAGGGTAGGGGTAGGGCGCAGGACCGTAGATGGGAGACTGAGAGTTGGTGGAATGGTTGGGATAATGGGTCGGGTCGCAATCGGTATTCTGGTGTGGGTTGCCCTGACTGTACGATTGATGTTGACCGTCCCAACAGGAGATGGATGAGGAAGACGCGACGTGTCCTCCGAATCCGTTCTCCGCATAGCCAGCCTGCGTATATTGCTCGCCAGCACCTTGGATTTGTAATGTAGCTGACGAAGCGGTGGTGCTCGGGGAATGGAGGGCGGCTGGTTCCAAGTAACGGTCGACTAATTCCTGGTCGGCCTGGAAGGGGCTCAGAATTTTGTCACGGTTAAAACTTGAAACACTGACGGTGTATTGGTCAGGGACGGCTGGCGGGTGCTGCCAATGGCCAACAAAGTCGTATGCTGGCTGATTCTGAGGGTAGTAATAATTGTCGGTGTACGAAGGACGCGTCTCGTGTGCGTCGGAGTAGTCGGCAGCGTAATGGGCATGTTCGCTGTTGGAGTAGGACGTGTTGTACCCCGACGGAAGCAAATGGGCCATAGCGGAAGCAAATCTCCGGCGCGATCACCTCGATCAGGCGTCGGGCTGGTGGGCGTCGGCGTTGCCGCCAACGACGTCGAGGACGCAAAAAATAGTACGAGGAAGAAAGAGAGAAGATAACGTATTGAGTGCTGGTTCTTATACGAACCGAGAGATTAGTATGGGCTAGCAGGAGAAGCGCGCCCCCTGGTCGGCTTGGGTGCGCCGGTCATGTGATAACGCCCATAAATAAGGACCTACAAAATCTCCTTCTGGTGTTTCTCGCAGTGCGCTAGTACTAATTTACATTTGGCGCCCCTCCATAGCGCATAATAATGTTCGATTGACACACCCTCTTCGAAATCTCCCCAAATAGCGATTCACTTTCAGGGCCGGTGCAGGCCCTGACCATCCTTCTTGCTAGGATCCTCGCTGTTCTCCTGCTGCGCCGAGCACCGAGGAATTAGGGCTGCAGGGTGTATATTGCCTCCGAGGTCACTATAGCTTCCAGTGCACAGCCAGCTGCGATATATCGATCAGAATTGTCGCGATGGGCGCCCATCTAGCCGGATAGAAATATTCCATGAGCCTGGTGGGAGCGACTGTTTTTGTTGTTCAGCAGGAATCAGGTAAGGCTGTACAACGAGAAGCCATACCAGAACAAGCATATCAGAGCCTGACGACGCGTGTATCCCAGCACATCGCCAGACACTTCTTTTCCCGGAAGAACTCGTGGTTGCCACGATTCTCGCACGAACTTGGTCCACCCAATACCACTACTCGAACTTCCGCGGAAGATAGGCACTCGGTAAGGCATCGCTGGGTCGAATCGGGCTTTTAAACTCGACTCGAACGCTGACGCTTCCAGCGTGCATGTCTCCTGCAATTTCTGAAGGTATCGTCGATGTTCAATACATCAACCCCTTGTGTTAACCACCTGCTGTCCGTCGTGCCGTTTCATATGAACAGACGCTAATCCAGCAATTTCGGCTGAAATGGAAAAGGACGCTATCTTTAGTCGGTGGGGCCCACAAAAGTATGGTTAAACAACTTACATGTGGAAAAAGCATGTCGGTGTATCGATGACTGACTGATCATGGGCGATACGATAATACAGTGCCTGTGATGATGATCACGCCTAAGGTGTCATCACTCTGAACCTTTATTGTTGGAAGGACGACGCCATATCAGACTCTTTGGCATCATTCATTGCAATCTATGATACAGTTTCCGGGTCAGGGAATGATACAGGTTCTGAGCTCCTTCCAGCCTCGCCGTACGTCAGCACGCCTACGTAGGGCATCAGATTATAGCGAAGGGAATAATTTGCGGGCTGCGCTTTTCTGTTATATAATAGGGAGTCAGCGGAGAATTCATTGACTAGAGCCAAGCACGAAAGGAAAAGGAGGGCCGCGAATTAACGCCACCAAATTATTATATACCCGTTTCTTTATGAACAGATGTACCAGCCGGAACGGCTGGAACCAACGTACCTGAAGGAGCGAGACAAGTCTCGAAAGACGTATTTGTTCCTTCCCATAACATTGATGACGGCATCTTCTTTCCGCCGGACGATGCTATCCCAAATCACAACATCGTTTGGAACCTACCATAAATGAAGTCACGGGACGTCAGTATGGGCCAAGAAGAAGATTGTAACACGTAGTCGGGGATGCCGGTGGATGAAACGGGAGCTCAATCCAGGGCAGGGTACGAAATCATGGTACTTCATGAGGGAAAGGGGGCAGAAACAGAGCGAGAACATACGCCTTTGGAGTCCACGTATTCAGCCTGGAGGTATAGGAACAGCTGTTTCGTGTTCCAGTGGAACAAAGGCGTCAAGTCTAGAAAGGAAGGTATAAGAAGTCAATTGCCAAGATTGCGACATAGGGGCTTGGCTCAGAGAAATGCACCTGCACTGAGATTAAAGTTTACGAAGGCGAAGTCTTGTTTCACGTTTGGCAGGCGCCTGGAGCTGCCCGGAAATCTAGGAACAGTAGAGAATACACAGCGTTAACCTCATGGATGCCAATGAGAACAGCAGGCACGAGAACACGAGTCCATATCCTCAAGAGAGGGTGCATGCGTAGCTCGACTCATTCACGCAAGTAACGAGTCAGAGAGGAGTTAGGCGGGAACATACACTTTAATGGATGCCAGAGACAGCTCTCCTTTAGGGGTTGCAATAAGAACAAACGAGGACAGCGCGATCGCGGCCAGCATAGCCATCAAACAGGATGAGAGGAATGCGGAAAAGTTGTTGAAACGTGCATAGATGCTATGCATGATGGCGGGGACGATGAAGCGAAAAAGAGTATATCAGTGTCGCCTCAAGCTTCCGGAAGGGGCGAAGGCAATAGTGGAGGCGGTAGCAGAGAGTGTTCGTGCAGGACACACGTATTGATCGCAGGAGGAACACAGCGTGGTGGCGCGCTCACTGGCGGTTTCCATTTCGGGCTCTGTGGGCGCTTCTCAAGACTCTGGACTAGGTTCGCCGACATTCTTGCTATCTGCTCGCAGTCAAGCACATGGACAGTCTCTTACAGTTTGATTACATCTAATCATGTCAAGGAGCTATCAAACACCCCCCTTCAACACACTGATGCTACTAGTATAGTCCCTCTGGTCATGAAACGGGACATTAATGTGGCATGCTAAGCTAGCCAAACGCTGGGCGCACTTTCTATGCAATTATTCCTCGTGCCGGACCCAACCTTAGAGGTTTGGTGCATAACTAAAAATCTGCGACCAACTTGCGGGCGCTGCGAAGGGAAACAGGGCTACTTGGTATGTAATCGGTTCATCCTCACATCATGTCCATGGAATTTGAAACGGCGCTGTACGAGCTTCATTCATTAACTGTGCCTACATCATATACATCCGACTCCGAGGATATTGCAGGCCTGGAGAGCCTTTGTTTCCTCATGTGCTCAGAGATCTACACTTCTGCTCGTGCTCGGTATAACCATGTCCAAATTCAAGACCGCTGGGAACGTACAGTTAGTAGACCGGGTCGCTTCTATCACCGTCCGGCATCTCTCACATTAGTCCCTCGGCCAACCGGGTTATCCCTTCATCTGAGTTGCCGATGATATCGTCCGATATAGGCTCCTAGCCCAAACCAAAGGTACTCTGCTAAGGTAGTCGTTACGACAGCGCATCTTTGTATATACATTGGCCTTCTGCCCTGATGGCGAAAGCGAGCAGGTGAGTGATAGAATCGGCATAGCTGATAGAGTTTAATGAGGCCGTTTTGGTTCTTGCAAGACAAGTTCTGCATTTGGTGGCACCAGTCAAGTGCTCGAATCGAACATCTGAAGTGTCCAACGCGTGTTTATGTCGGCGGATAGCAGCATGCTTATGCACCAACTCTCCCAGGCCAATACAGCACGTTAGGCTAATTATGCGTACGATGATTCAACCCCCTTACTGTAACTGCGTCCACGCGCGTTATCGGGGGACTAGTAAGATTAGCGACTGCTTCGCATCGGGAGATTCCCGGTGTCTAACGCAATGTTTGGTGGAAAGCACTGATGTTGACCGTGAACGTCCGGGCACCATCAGAACTTGTACGGTATTCCGGCTATATGAAGCCCTTATACGGGGAAGCAGGGTCTCTCTAATGGCACCTCTATCTACTCATCCACCAAGAATATCTGTTCTATATCCAAGACATCTGACGCCATTGGACATCCCTTGCCTTCGGGTTGGAAATTACACTGCGTGAGGTCGGTAGTCTGCCTGAAAAGCCAATGGACTACTGGACCACCGTGGTCGTCCAGACAGCCGTTCTCCCTTTTAGGTCATGCGCACTTGGATAATACGGAGGCAACAGCACGAGCCTCACGACATGAAGAGGTATTTTGACGGCACCCGCAAGCTTCTGGCTCGGTCGCACGCCGTACCACACGTACTTTTGCACTACCGGTGGACATAAGCCCCTAACTACCCGCCATTGAAAAGCAATCTTGCAGGCCTCATTGGTTGATGGGGAAAATTGCGGTGAGCTCCCACCACCTGATGACCATGCACTCGGGATGACATACAGACTAAAGGTTCCGGGGATTGGATATACACTTCCAGTAGCGTCTCTACGGGATGCCATGAAGGTTCAGGTCGCCTCAAACGTTTAGCTTACACGGCTGAATGTTACCGACGACCATGCAGAAACTAATTAATTCATCTTCGGTTTGCCCGTAGGTCTGTGAGTTTATTGCCCTACCCGTCATCCTTTTCTCCTGTGGGCAGAGCGCAAAGCACTCTGTAGTCATCTTGGTAGACATGCCCTGTTCCATTAGGAACCGCGGTTCAATTTCGCTTTGCTAATTTGTGATGACGATGAAGAAGTCCGAGTCTTCCGGTACGGCGGTTTAAGGATACCTCGGCTACCCACATTCTGCTAAACCACAATTGCACCTGTATAGCCCAAGTTCTCGCTATACGGTCGCCTGGTAGCTCTCTTCCCGAGCTGAGACGAGAAGACACGACTTATTGGAGTGGGAGGATCCGAACCAGACTCGATTGCGCAATCCAGCAACTGCCGTGGCTCGTGGCTGCGAACCTGTCGCGAACTTGCTGAAAGGAAGCAAAAATATAACGTTGGTGATGTGCACACCATCTCAACTCAGCCACCACGGACTGGATTGCATGAGCCACTTATGTCGCTCCCGCGACAGTGAGCGTGTGGGCGCACTTCGCTAACGCAGAGACATCGGCCGGGATGGACCTTACGACATCCCCGCCCGACATCAAGTATCTCGTGTCTTCCACTTCCACGTTTGGCTCCAGACAATTCCGATTCGTGTCCCTCTGGCAGCAGGTGCATATACACGTACGTCTCGCTCCTCTCCTCATAACGCGGTGTCTTCACGGTAACGGCGGAATCCCAAGCATTATCTATTGTCTCATTTTCTCGACGTTTGGTTGCAGTCGAACCCACGGGGAAAACAGGTCCCCCGGTATGCCCTTCGAAACTTGAGTATCATTAATTTCTCTGGTCCTGGTTGTCTGTATCCAGGGCACGTATGCGCAGCCTTGCAATGTAAATCTGGAATTCGTGGCCGTTTGACGATCGATCTCGTAAGTCTCACGCTAGCGTGGCACCCTGATTTGCAGTAGACCCTCTGTTCGGTCCCGACTCCTTACTGAACAGTTGAAGAGTGCGAATACATATTGTGGGTCTAGGCTCTTGACGTCCAGCCCTCATTAATCTTCTGTCTTGCAGAAGTCCGCATCCAAAATCGCATACTCCGACACATCGCCAGGGTCTCAGCTCGGCCAGGCTACGACTCTGGGCAGTTGGCTTCCCCGTCCGAAGCAACAAGGGTCCTCCGCTGCCAGGCAAAGGCATTCGCATATCTGTCTGCCAGTGTCACCTTCAAGCACCGAGATCTCTAGCCTCTACATAGCTCCGCGGCCAGGGTCTTATCCAAGCAAGTAAGTTATGGTGTTTCGGGGTTGGAAAGTTGACAACTTCTCCTCTGGCCGCAGTACCCGGTCATTCCGCCGCGGTTGCACACGAGGTACACCGGCCCACCACTGAACGTTGCGGCCTGACGTAACATCAGTCTTGCATCCCAGCAAATAAGTCTGGTCGTTCCCAGCCAGCTGGTTTCTCGTGGCGCTGTAGCGCCCCGATCTTTCGCTACCGGACGTAATGCACGAGCATGTTTCGTCGGTTTCGCGTTCTTGCTCTGGATTCTGTGCTCTGACGCAATGCCAAGTATGAGGCCACAGGCCGGACCAGGTCGCGGCCTTAGAGTACTTCTCTGAGGACGGGAGAGAAGCATGCCTCCCGAATCTTATTTTGCAAGTGGTATATCATCCCGTAGATCTGAACGCTCTTCCCACATTCAGAACACCTCCGACTGACTGTCGGTCCATTCCCAGCAAGTAGGCCAGACCGCTGTTCCAGGAGGTGGGCTTTCCTTCGGCCAGTACGACAATTCTCCGCCGTGGGTGCACGCCCTAGGAGACTAGCACGCTCAAGCAGTGAAATATGCGTGATCTGAGGCAACCTCGACCTTGTATCCCAAGCACCAATCTTTAGCCTGCTGCCACCGAGGGGAACACGCGGCTATATTCTGTCGATCCAAGCACAGTAACAGAATATTGCAGAACAAGAATGCGGTCTCTGGGATATGAGACCCTTTCTTCCTGCAAGTAGGCCTCTGACTTTCCCTTGCATGGCCATCTTCCGCCGCCGGCCAGACGCCACCTTGTATTATCTGATTCGAATGCGAGCGCGCTTGGCTGCTGCAATGTATCGGACATGAGCCACATTGGTCTCGCCGCTCTATTCAGGTCCAGATTTATACGACTTGGTGACGTAAGCTAGCATAGTTCTCTGTCGAAGAATTCAGCAAGAACTGCGCGTTACTAATGGCCTAGAGGAGTCGAGTATAATCAGAATCTCGGTTATAATCCCCAGCATCCGGATGCGTATAAATACAGTACCATATCCTAAAGCTCACTACGCGGTAACGATGGCGAAGTGGGAAGTCAAGAGTGATGAATTGTCTCTGTTGATCAGCAAGTAAGGGTTCAATTTAGAAGTGTTTGTTGTCTTGAAAGTTCTTAGGTGCAACGGCTAGCCGTCCATTATGTCCCCATGAATTAGTATACTTGAGTGGAGGCAGTCGCCTCAAATTAGTTACGGGGCTCGTCCGAGACGAGTTCGTGTTGACCGCGGATGTTGATGAAGGAGTACTAAAGATAATTCCCACGCAGTTAGTCACAGACGGTACATGACCACTACATGAACAAGACTTACTTCGACCAGGTCAGGTTTTACGCCTCTCACCAAATTCACATATACCAAATTCGGCTCCGTCCAGAACGGACGGAGGCCAAACCTCTCTAGTGCCTCCCACCACTTCAAAAACGTTGCAAACTCGCCATATTTTCCATCTCTCGCGTGAATTTCCAATTGCAGCTGGCCGATGGGCAGGCCCTCGGCCAGGTTGTGCGCATCCAGGAAGGAGTTGAGGGACTCGAATTCCGCGCCCTCGATGTCGACTTTGAGGATGTCGATGAAGTCGTGATGGTTGTTGCGCATGAGGGTTGGCAGGGTATAGTAAGGCGGGTCGGAGGTGGGGGCATCATAGGAGCCGAGGGCGTAAGGGTAGAAGTGGGAGCGGGCTTTCAGAGAGGGAATCTCTGAGATTTCGGGGCCAAACTGCGTTGAAATTTCCTCTTAATCATATTGTAGAACTGAGAAGGGGGATACATACGGAGTTCACGCTGAAGTCGTAACCCCAGACCTCACATCCAGGAGCCCGCTGAAGAAGCGTCGCTTCAAAGCTCGACTCGCCATTAACACCTGAAACCGCAACCTTCGCGTCAGTATACAGTCCCACATCTCACGCAAAGGGCACACAATTGCAAATGGACACAGCTCCCAGATCATGAACGACCCCGTCAAGGCCGTTCCTTCCCGATACGCCAGGAAGCCGAGTCGCAACGCAGTGGGGCATTGAGGAGCAAAGAGCTCATAGCGGAAAAGGATGAAGACGATCAGCTACTTACCGAATGAATAGATAACACATTTGGGTTTCTTCGCGACACGCTCCAAGCCGCATACCCATTTACCACCGTCACCGAGTGTGCCAATGCGCTCAGTCTTGTGAGGGCATTGAAAGGCAGGAATGAAGAAATCCCCTGCGCACACACACTTTCAGTATTGAACCCACTCTGAGAGAGAAAGACGGGCTTACACATCGTGTAGAACTCGCCATGGCTGGGGAACGCATCCACCTTGCTCGCAGTCGGGCCGTATTTCTCAATCAACTTCTGCCTCTCCTTGAGCGAATCCTGGTACGCTGCCTCATTAATGGCGATTGCGTCCTCTGCGTACAAACTCGGAGGTGGAGGCGGTCGCCTGTGCCCCCTGAAGCGGTACGCACTGGGCCCTCCCGGCGCATCGGAGTCGGAATTAAACAGAATTAACACGAGCACGAAGAGCGCAACGATGAGCGCAATGGTGTAACGCGGATGACGGTTGAAGAACGACATGGTTGACGATATGCAGCTTGTTGAAACTCAAGATGAGTGAGTCCCAGCCGGTGGGTGAGAAAGCTCGAGCGTTGAGAGCGCCACATATTATATTGTCGTTGCGGGGGTTACAGCTGACAACTCTGGGCAATTCCCACAACGCTTCACACTTTCATGTATACCCGAAGAGCAGTTCGTAGAAATTGTACAAATCTTCTGGCATTACGAGGGCACTAGCTAACTACTATCATGTATCGTATACAACAGGCAGTAGCTCATAAATGTCATGTCGTGGATCAAATAACAAAATTGAATGTTCGAACAACATAAATAGCATGCCATGAAGTGGGATAACAGCCTTCAACAGTCACTTTTACTCACATCTCGTCTTCAGGGTCCCACTTCGACATCTTGTCCAACGGCTGCCAATAGTACTGCTTATACTTCCTCGTCTCTTTCCTCTTCTCCAGACGGGGCATCATGCTGCGAATAAGCTCCGCCCTTTCCTGGTCCTCGTCGCGCTCGGGGACGTAGAACCACTGCGCCTCCAGCGGCCGATCCGAATTATCCTGCGCGCAGAAAATCGAGTCAGACACACGTCCCACGCGGCAGCACTCCGGCACGCACCTTGCCACTCGACTCCACCCGCTCAAATACGCCACATCTCTCCCTTGCGTTGGCTAGCACCGTCTCGATCTTGGCAATCCACTCATCCTTGCTCAGCTGCACCCTCAGCGCCGGACGACTCTGCATTGCTGCCTTGTACAGCGAAAACGGGGGCATGGAGGATGCACGCGACATTGCGAAGGTCTCAATCAAAAGTCCTTCCATTTCGCTGGAGAACAACTCATTGCTTTCCTCTGGCGGTTCTGGCGTTGTTTTGGACGAGGAAGCCTGAGGAGACGATGAAGTGTGGAGGTGTTCAGGCGATTTGGACACGCCGACCGGTTTCTCTTCCGTCTTTGGAAACTCTTTAAGGATCATCTCTGGGGTTGCTTCGGATCGCTTTCTAGGCTCGACTGACGAGGCCAGTGGGATCTCCGCTTCCCTCATTGCATCGGCTTCTCTCTTGACACGCTTCTTCTTCCTCGCCTCGCCTTCGTCCTCCTCCCGCTCCAACTCCACGCGAATTTTCTTTTTTAGACCATCCGCGGTCGCAACGCCTTTCCTCTTCTCCTGACTTGCCACGACTGAACTGCCTTTGTGCGTGCTTTTCCTAAGATTTCCTGACTTATTGTTCGCCAAGCCTCTTTCGCCCTCCTTCGCTCTCGGCTTCTCACCTGGCTCCCGCCTCTTCACGCGAACAACTTTTGTCACTTTAACCGACGTTCCCACTGCTTTGGCCTTCGCTTCCTTCTTCATGGCTTCCACATCCGGAGGAACGTCTGTAGACGCTGCAGCCCGCGTGGCAAAGGTCGACAAGTCACTTGTTCCAATGTCAAGATCCATCGCAGCTGAGCGACTGCTGATTGCGTTAACTTGGGATCCTGGGTGAGGTTGATTCTGTTTATTTGCTAAAGGCTGCTTCGCAGCTGGTGCAGGTTTGGGGTCGTCCTCGACGACTTTCAACAAGGGCATAGGATCAGGATCTTCATGTTGTAGTAGCATCTGAACGGACATGACTTGAGATGGCTTCGAAAGTGATGAAGGTAGTGAAGGTAAGGGATCGAGTGGCACAACAGAGCCCTCGGGTTCAAAATCACAGGCTTCCAGCACGCTCTCCTCCATTGGCAAATCAAGCTGAATTGACATAGGAGACATGGCAGGCGACGACGGGGGAAGGGGAGAGAGCGGACTTAGCGGGCCCTTATAGCCCTCATTGTGTGACAAGCCCGCGGGGCATTCCTCGGATGGCACAATGGCCAAATCTGGGCGGGGAGAAGAGCCACGGCGAGACAGCTCGAGATCGTCTGATTTCGCATGCCGCGGTTGATCATGAAATTGCAAAAGTATGTCCGCAATCCTGAGGGCAGCAGAGTCATGTCTGATTAGTTTGGGCGCAAGTCCGCGCTGAGCGGAGGTAGAGTACAACACGTCGCCGGGCTTGTGATAGTCGTCAATGACGTCAATTTCTTCGTCATCCGTGCTCTCGCCATCAGCAACGGCGTAGGAGCTGTGCTTGCCCCTGCCTTCATCGTCAGAGGTATCCACCAAGTCGACGTCCATATCCTCCGAATATTCTGACACGTCAAAGTCAGACGTGAGTGGTGGCTCAGAGTCGTCGCTGGGAGAGAAGCTTGCTCGGAAGCTCGGAAGCTCGACATTTGTCGTAATCCGCTGCCTTTGTACCCCTTGACTCTTGGAAGTGCCATTGTGCCTAAAGGGCGACCAGACGGGCGATACACCCCCATTATAATCCTCTACATCATGCAATCCAATCTCAAAATCTAACCCCGGACTCGTCTGGATCCGCGCGAGAGGAGAGGACAATTCCGCGCAAGACGATAAAGGAGTTACTGACGCGAGACCAGGTACACGGGGGAAGATGGGCGACGATGAGGATGGCGAGGAGCAGTATTGGCTTGGGAACTTGGAGGGGGACGACGATAGGAGGTCATCAAAGTCGTCCATGCTTTTTGTGCGGTATTTGGCGTGAGTGTAAGAGGGAGCGGAGGCGGTCGACATGACGAGAGACGATAAGCGCAAACCGACACGTGAGCGAGTCAACAGACGCGTCTTTTGAAGCGGAGATTGCGCCAAATTGGAACTCCGCACGACTGCACAGCATCTCGATCGTGACTGTTGGTGCCACAATTCCACGAAGCAGTCTGACAGTCGCATGCACGGGAGATGCGTGGCAATCACATGCTAGCATCCAAGAAAAGCCTGAGAGTCGAACGAGATGGTAGCAGGAACAATCAAAGTACAGAGCAGTGAAGAACGCTCCAGTGCTCCGAGACCAGAAAAGGTCACAGTTCATCACAGAAACCATAGATCCGACCCAGAGCAGAGCAATGACATAGCTGAGGACAGGTTATACAGAAGATCGTCGGAATGGAGGAGTCGTCTTTCGGGTCGAAACAGATCTTACTGAGCGACTGCAATGCCAGTATCGCAACTTCCAACGGGCACAACGCCCATCGTGTAGAGTCCAGTAGGTGGCGCAAGAGCCACGTACAACCAAGGGAAGCCGACAGATGCTGAAATAGTCAGACAGCGTTCTCCAGAATCGGAGAACTTACAGGTAATGCACACAGACGTCACCGGACGGAGACAGAGGTTGAGCGTCGTGCAGATGCCAGATAAATGCCGGTAACAAAATAATAAGGAAGCCCACTAGGATGTATAACAGTCGGAATGAGTAGCGTCGACACAGAGTCGATCCCTGGATATTGGCCCAGATTATCGAAGTACCAGCAGCCACAACACATCGCAACGACCCTTATCCTCCAGCGAGCCGCCTCAAAAACATTGAAGACCACAGGAAGAGCAGGGCTTGCATCGTACACCGAATAGCACAGCAAGACGAACAGAGGCAGTCGTGGCAGGCAGGAGACAAGGGGCGAATAACTGGGCGAATGGTTATAGAGTCGCTGGATAAGGTAATTCGGAGCATTGTCCGGGGTTTGCCGGGCACCATGCCTCAATTGGCCGCTTCCCCTTGGGGCTGCTTGTTTCTGAGGCACATCACAAAACAAACATACTTGTCAGGATTACCTTGTCTTTTAAATAAATGTGCTACTGCAGGAAAGTGATGCAAAGTGCTAGATTGTTTGTATCTGTTAATTGTGGCTCTGAGTGGGCGGTGTCGGTAGTATTTCGGTCACCTCTAGACCTCGCACTCAGAGATGACGATCTGCGACTTGCATATGTTATTCTTGTCATGGCTCTTTGCTGCGACATAATTGTACTTGTCATCTGAACTCAAGCTGTCTGCGATTCTCGAAGCTTTCCGTACGTTGCTGGACAACACGCTGAACCAACCTTTTAGGCGGATATTCCTAGGCTGTTCGCGGAGTTCCGATTTGTTATCGACGACCAATGACTTCATACTTATAGAGCAGACTTCAAAAAATGTCCACTCGATCTTCACTCCTCTCTCAATTACACTATCGGCGTCGACATGGCTCCTGATCCCGAGACCGCTAATTATGGGGTGAGTTAAACGGAAGTAGTACCATCAACAAAGACAGAATGGTTTTGCATTTAGTTCAACCACACCATGATCCGTGTCAAGGATCCCAAGGTGTCTCTCAAGTTCTACGAAGAGGTGCGAGTGTGACTGGAGATCATCAACACACTCCTGACACGCCCCCATTCAGGTCCTTGGCATGGAACTTCTGTCTGGTACACACACTCGATTCGCTCACTCGGAGAGGAGAAAGCAGAACACTTACCATAACTATACCTTTCACTAGAGGTCAAGTTCGACAGCTTCACCCTCTACTTCCTTGCGTTCGACAAGTCTGGCGGCAAGCTGACCGCCAAGGAGAAGGCCGAGTCTCGGTTCAGCCGGGAAGGTCCGTCGTGTCCCTCTTCCCTCCTCACTCACCCATTCATCACTCTCACACTGTTTGTCATCCCAGGCGTACTCGAACTCACGCACAACCACGGCACCGAGTCCGACCCAACCTTCAAGGGCTATGCCTCGGGCAATGAAGAGCCCGGTAAAGGCTTCGGACATATTGCCATCACTGTGCCTGATGTTGAGAAGGCATGTGAGAGGTTTGAGAAGTTCGGGGTTAATTTCAAGAAGAGGCCCAGCGATGGGAAGATGAGGGATATTGCATTCATCCTAGATCCTGATGGGTGAGCTCTTTAAATTTCAGCGAGGGTGGAATAGTGCTGATATTGTCTGGTGGGATCTTTGTAGGTACTGGATTGAGATCGTCCCACGAAGTATTCCAAACTTGGGAAAATGAGGTCGAGGTGGTGAAATGTGGACGTTTCGTGAAGAAATCAGGTATGAGTGTATCATGTAATCCTATTTGATATGGAGGATCGAATATCCATATTCACTGTTCCTGCCGGCTGGTGACTCTGAGCGCTGACCATGGTCTGTGTAAGTACTAAGAGATGTGAAAGAGTCAGGTATTCAAGGAGTGGTCGGCCCGGCATTATTTAATTTCCAGACAAATTGCAGCAGGCTTGGCAAGAAACCGACAAATTGCAGTAGGCTTGGCAAGAAACCTCAGTCAGTCTGAGCAGCGTTGACGTGCCAAAAGTGCACTTTGCGTGACGCCGTGTATGTAATCCGGTGGTACAGTGGCTGTGCGGATAGTTCCGAAGTGACCCAAGGACAAGGTGACCACTGTATCGCTTAAAATTTAGAAGAACCACGTTCTTCGTGATCATGATTTCCGCTGCTGAAGTCAAGAAGAGATTCTTGTCCCAGCCCCAATTTGCTGTAGTGGGTGCAAGCAAGGACCGGACCAAGTGGGGTACCAAGGTTAGCAGTGCGGTCCCGCATTGTATGGGATGTGCATAGATGTGCGTCTCGCATGAATGAGGACTAAGTACTAAGAAGCCACTGCTTTCTGCGCCGTTAGATCCTCAAGTGGTATATAGACCGTAACAAGCAAGTTACACCCATACATCCTGTATAGTTCCCGTTGCATCGTTCCAGCCAAGTTCGTCGTTCATGTTATCTCTGAACGCAGAGAGAAGCCGAATTGGAAGGTGTCCCCACTGCAAAGTCACTATCCAACCTAGCTTCTCCACAAGAGACTGCTGTGAGTATTATCACGGCACCACCGGTGAGTTCACTTCAATCCACCCAGACTTGCTGACAGCTAACCCAGAGGTTAATGGTGTTCTCACCAATGGCAGATAACCATACAGCTACTGAAGGAGGCGAAATCACTCTCTATCCCGGCTCTCTGGCTCCAGCCAGGAACGTTCGATGACACTGTGATCTCCTTTATTCTCGAGAATGGTATGGAGGATAAGGCGATATATGGGGGTGCTTGTATCTTAGTGGAGGGTGATGGGATTATTAAGAGCATGTTGTAGGTCGAACCAAAGGTGAATTTATCGGCGAGCATCCTTAAAGACTACCCAACTTGTGTTGAGCTGAGCTCCTTCTAGATCTCAGGAGTAATGCATCTCTATACGTCAGGAAAGGGTTCAGCCACATTCTGGGGCACAGCATCTCGTCGATTCGCGTCGTAACATGTCTCCCTACGACTGTTACTCCAGCTAAACACGACACAGAGAGAGTCTTCAGATCCTATGTCACTGCGGTGACTCGGAGCCTTGTATCGTTCCTGGAATCATTGAACGGAACCCTCAATAAACCCCACGGTTATAATTCTCAGCCTGAGCGTCATGATGCAAGTCTCATAACTTTGGAATAAAGCTTCCATGAGGCTTGTCACAAGACAAGGTGTCTTGCAGGCTGTTCGGACATTAAACCAATATAATCGACTTCTATTGCAAGCACTGCGGAAGATCTGTGCATGCTATTAAGCCATTGTCTTCAAGACATTGTCGCCCTCCTCTAGAATACAAGGGCCGCCGTAAATGACCATGTTGTCCATTCCGTTCTCTCGAATGAACCTAACGACCTCTTCGTCCTCGGCCCCGGGCTGCAACCACAGCGTCGGCACGGAGAGGGCCTTCGCTTGCGAGAGAATGCCCAGCGTCACCTGCCATATTAACAAATTAATATTATGTCAAGTCAGGCCTATTGATCCTACCTTGGGCGGTGTAATGATGTGGACCGATGTTCGGGCAGGCTCAGTAAGTTCCGCGAGAGTAGGGATGGTTCGAACGCCTTCCAGCTCCGCTTCTCCCTGCACAAAAGTCATCAATACGTCAAGTCAGCCTTCTAAATAAATAAGCGATGTCGATGAAGAGCGATTGGGACTTTGATCCGCTCTCACTCAGGCTCGGGTGCGTCAAATTGGAAGGTTGATAACGCACAGGATGGACCGGTACGACGGGCTTCGATCGGGCAAGATACCATTTCAACACCTGCGAGACAAATGAGCGGAGTCAGTAGGTTAGGTTCAACTTATCAGATCTGCTCCCGCATGGGAATGCTCGCATCGCAGGCATGGAGACTCAAACGCAACTTACGCGTTAGATAAGGTTTAGCCTTCGGAGCTAACTCGACTTGATCACCAAGTCATTTTAGCTAACCTAATCTCGAACAAAGGCAAGGACATTCGTACCGCTCGGCGACGGAAAGAAATCGAAGCTCACCTTTGTACCAAACTTGGACTGGTTCTTAGAAGCACCCACGACCGCGAACTTGGGTGCCCTAAGGAAATTTCGCTGGATTTCAATTATGCCAGGCATAGTCTCACACCTCGCGCAGCAAAGATGTAGGGACGATGAAAGATAGAAGAAAAGCGGAAGCTCCGCCAACGCCTCCTGGCCGGACGTATCGCAATTCTTGGATCCCGGTCACGACACCTCCTCGGGAGCTATATACGGATGTGCCTCACTGCTTCTTGTTCTTATGGCGGTGGAATATCGATGCTGTAGAATGGACGATTGTTATAGATACGAGCGCTCCGTTACTCTCCACAGTGCTTGCTATCGATGAATTCGAGTGTTATCGTTCGTGCGCGTTGAAACGCCGACGGACCGAATACCCTAACCCGGGACGGTATTCGAAATTTTCTGAATTGTATCGGAGTGACAAAAGACCTTGGACTGGATAACCAAACCAGATAGCAAACTACAAAGCAACGACTAGATGGAGACGACAGATCAAGGCGACGGTCTATAGATTATGCAAATCTTAATGTTCACTCTATTCTTTATCGGAGATCTTGCCGCTTTGATTCTCAGATAGTTTGTCCGGAGTTGAAGCCGTTTTCTAGAGGATACACCGCCATCGCGAACGGAGGAACAGCGGACCATTTTCCAGCTGTCTTCAGATGTTGTTCAAGATACGGCTCGCCATCTCAAAGCCGAGGAACGTTGCTCCGTTGGCGAACGGAGAACTGTCGCTCACGTCAGTCCCCAAAACATCCCAAGCCAGAAGGGATGTGCATACCGGATCAATGTAGGACCCAAGCCTCGGATAAAGGCTCCGATACCTTCCGTCCGCCATACAGTACGTACACAGTCAAGGGTAGACTTATACTTTTGCCCCGTAGAAGGAGAGAAGCCGTCGGTTTGCATCCGAGATTTGATCATGTCTATGGGATAGATGACCGCCCAAAGCTTATTATTGGGAATTCAACACAAAGACTGCTGGCTAGACGATGGTTGAGCTTACTCACCGCATACCCGGCGCCCGCGCCAAACAGTACAGCATTGAGCGCAGAGATTTGATCTCTTTTGATTCCCTTCGTCGCCATTTCCCGCTGAACGAGCTTTTCATATGCCCAGAAATACACACCGTAGCCGACAGCCTCCCGCCATAATGTCACAACCTGACCTTTGTAGATGCCCGCAATTCCATGTGCCGAGTATATCTTCTGTACGGCATCGAACGGTCCGACATAAGCAGGTTTAACGACAGATTGGGTTTGCAAACCTAAACGTAGGTCGTATAGGTCAAGAATGCCATACAATGCAGTAATGTCTGAGGTAAATGATAACGCACGGATACGAATGTGCTCCACCGGACCTGATATCACGCTGTTGCCCACGCCAGCCGAGACACCTGCCAGATAAAACTGACTATCTAGCAAATTTGTTCCATCAGGTCCTCCGACGCCACGAGATTTATTTTGGCTCGCGAAAAATCGCTTTGTATATTCCAGGACACCGAATTGAATCGATACGCATGCGCCGATTCCCAGGAGGGGAGGAACAGTGCCCTTTGCGAGTTTCCAGCCGCGAGATGAGCATACTTCCGGATCACGACAGACGATGAGATAGCAAGGTCGGCACCTTATAGAAGGCGAGCGGACCCTCGTTTCTTAGGATCTGTCCGGCGCAGTCGAGCATGCCTTTGTACGTTCCCGCCGAAGACGTTTGCATTCGCTAAAATATACCCAGGGATCACTAACGTCCATATCTCCATCCAGTAGGACTTCGCACCACTTTGACGATATCAAACGGCTGGCCCACAAGAACCTAGCACCGATGTTTCGTCAACTCGCGATGCAGTCGAGATCACACTATCCCAGCTCACCTGGGCAATACCGCCAGCAGTACCTGCAGTCAAGTCCTTCACCGTCTTAGACATCGTCGAGGTCGGTGCAGAGAGGATGAACGACTTGTGTGGCCAGGGCTGGCGGCGAAGTGACGGCAACGTAAATACGACTGCGAGATGCGGGGTACCAGCCAATCAGAGCGCGTGGCTGCTCAAAAAGTAGAGATTACATAAGCTACGTAGTCGGCCGACTGAGTCCGAGAAATATTCCCAGGCTCTGATCATAAATGGCAGGAGAAGGCGTGGCACAGCCACAGGAATAGGAGTGATCTAATCTACGCCCTATTACGGAAAACAAACGAGTGGCCATTTCCGAATACAATCGAAGTACATATACAGCACCATAATAGAGCTACAAATAATCAGGTCCTTCCTATAAGTTTAATGCGTTCCTCTCCATTCCTACACATCCGGTTCATCATTGTTCGTCTGTCATCGATGCATATCCCAGCATGGTCGTCGTGAGTGCCGCAGTGTCGTGGTCTTGTCGCGAAGTGTCCCTTTACATTTTCGCCTTGGGCTCCCGTCCGCGCTGCGGCTTGGGGTCAGAAAATTGGGCTCGCGCCTTGGCGTCAGCCTCCCGCCATTTGTTTTGACTACTGCTCGATTGCGATCTCCAGGCTTTGACAATCGCCTGTGCGGGGGTGAGCCGAGGTTTGGGTGCGGCCCTTGGTGAACTCGTCGATGGCGAGTTTGGAGGGCGATCTGGCGGCATGATAGGTCGTGAGCAAAGGACGGCCGCCATCTCTGGGTAGTACAGTGGATAGTTTAGGTTTAGTCCGAGAGCGAAAAAGACGTAGGAAGAGGACGCGTACAACTCACTAGCACAGCGAAACTTGGAGCGGATGGATAATCGGATGTTCTGCTTTAATAGTTACCCAGGCCACGGAACTAGCCATGGGATAGGAACCTACCCGGTACTCCTAGCCGCATGACGGGTGCGAGCGATTAACGATATATAATACACCTAAAAAGGCCGCAATAAACGCACATGCCATCAGCCCGAAAAGGAAACCTCAAAGGGCGTTCAATATGGCGAGGACGGAACAAAGTCGTCAAATCTCTGGTGCGCGTGTAACTGAGCGCTGAGCAGGACCTCACGGGAAGTGTCGTAACTGCCGGAGTCGCCACTGTGCAATGAGGCATACGGATGGAGGAACTAGGAGAGTGTGATACCGAGAACAGCCACACGATGATGCTAACGGGCATCAGGAGCGGATACAATTTTATCTTAAGCAACCCAGAGTGCTGCAGGGCCGGACGACAATGAAATGCGGCTTGAGATAAGGGGACCCTACCCCAACTCATGATGGACCTGCAAGTACACGTGAGGCAAGCCTTGCACTCTCGACGCCATTTCTGACATATGAGTGGCCGTCTCCTGGGACCATTTACTCGGATGAAGACCGTCAGTGAGAAGAGAGACACGGTATATATCACCCAACGATGATGGACACGCCGCAGCGTGTTTGCAGCCTGGCCCAGCGTATCCGGGGAAGTCCACGAGAGCAAATACCTTCTTGCGACAACATAACCTCCATCTTCCGCCGAGAGCAACGCTAAAAGGTACTATTTCGGCTAAGATAGAACACACCCAGGACAAGCTGTTGGTAAGGAGGGAATTGGACGAAGCTAGACCGTTCCGATGCGGGGTCAGAAGTGTATAAAGTTGGATGGATGTGTTCTGAGATCGCCCAAAGATCGCATACCGCATGTTCGAACCTTGCTCCTCGTCGCGGACAACCGTGGAGGCGAATGAATAGCTGAGCAGTGAGCACCCAACAGCAGCAACCGGATCCGGAGAATTCCAATTGGTATGTTGAAAGGGGACTGATCAGTTTCGCGGTCTCACCGGTACCGTTGCCGGCGGCTGTCCCGGGCGTGCTGAGGACGCCGAGGATTGCTAATCGCGACTATGCCTTCCGTCAGCATTCGGTCGTTTTGTCGCAAAGTGAGTGCGTCTCTTGCCTTTACGTTTCTGTATTCCAACTACCGACGGGTGTTGTAGAGTGCCTGGAAAAATCTGGCGTCAGTTTTGGAAGATGGGGGAGACGTGAGTTTAATCGTACTGTACTTCTCGCTGAGGCATCGAACACTAACAGGCTCATTAGATATGTTAATTTCTTGGGAGGATCGCCTTTGAACCGCTTATCCTGGCTGCGGCAGTCGCCAACGTTTTTGAATGCTGTCGCCGTGTCCCCTGCTACTCGCTGGCTTGTCTTCCAGAGCGGTCAGCCTTTGATTTCCACCCTACCGGACGGTCGGACGCGCACCTTGGCATGCCTCTCTTCCAACGATGTTCGATCTTTCCTGGGCCCGGCACCTTTCTTCGGCCAAGGGCGGAGCGAAGGCGATGTCGCACCCACAGAGACACACGTGCTGGAAGCGGCTCGCCTTCGTGACTCTCCCATCGTCTTCCTGGGCCTCCATGAGCCCGATGAAAGCAAGAGTGGCGCTCTGCCATCTGCAGACTTCAGTGCAAAGGAAGAGGCTGCTAATACTGCAGTGGCTAATATCGAAGGCACACCGTATTTCACCTTGGACGTAACCGACGTCGAGGCTGGCAAAGTGGAGCAGGTCCTGAGCAACTCGGAGGCGGCACAGAAAGGAGAAAAGTTAGAATTTAGTGAACCTCGATCGGCGATGGGAAGTTTTGATATGTTCCAAGCAGGCCTCTTCGCAGAGGCGAGAAGCATGATCGATTGGAATGCTAGGAATAAGGTGTGCGATTTTCCTTGACTTAGAAGCCTCTAGTCGCAATATCTGATCTGATATGACTTCAGTTCTGTCCTGCATGTGGGTCCGCTGTTTATTCCCTCTGGGCAGGCTGGAAACTTTCGTGTTCGTCCCTGCTACCCTGGACCGATAATGCCGGTAGAAAGCCGTGTCCGTCCGCGTGCGTTGCGTTGACTGCTTTCTATCTTATCTGGTCTACTTAACGGTCTCCACAGAAAGGGTTTGCACAATTTTGCACACCCGCGGACTGATGCCGTGGTCATCATGGCTGTTGTAGATGAATCGGGCGATAAGATTTTATTAGGCAGGAATGTTCGTGTCAACCATGATCCTTTGTCCGTCTGCAGAACCTCATGTCAATCCCAGAAAAAATTCCCCGGTACATTTTATTCCACACTCGCCGGATTCATAGAGCCTGGGGAATCGTTCGAAGATGCCGTGAAGCGCGAAATATGGGAAGAAGCCGGTGTGAAGGTCTGGAACGTCAAATACCACTCCACGCAGCCTTGGGTACAGTAATTTTGAGGCTAGACAATTTTTCTGCTGCTGACTAGATGAGCTAATATAGCCCTATCCCGCCAACCTGATGGTTGGCTTCTACGCCTTCGCGGATCCATTGTCACCCATCCGAACAGATTTAGACAACGAGTTAGAAGGTATGTACAATATAAACCAAAATACATGACGAGAGCGAGATTCCATGATTCCACGCATCGTTTCTACTTATGTCGTAATTATTGACTCGCTTCTTTTCGCACTCTAAGATGCCCGCTGGTTCACTCGTGCGCAAATATTAGAAGTTCTAGCTCGTCCGGACGATGCGTCGTTCAGTCGCAGGGACCACCAACAAATGGCTGCCGCCCAGGAGGAGAAGAATAACTTGCAGCACCCTCCCCACCAGGGTGCTGCTCTTCTCGCCCATTCAGACCCTAATATCGAGCAGAACAAGGCGAAGCAGCAGGAAATAGAGAAAGCCGCGAGCAAGGAGGACGGGCCTTTGATCAAGGTGCCTCCCATGACGGCCATCGCTGGTGTCCTGATTAGTGACTGGGCTCATGGACGTCTCCCCGGTGTCGGACAGGCACCGCGAGGTAACCTGTAATTGCGGTAGCTTGTAGAGTTATGTATGTCGTGTGCTCTAATATCGAATACCGTGATGGTACCTGACCTCTGAGCAAGTTCAAAGGTCTCGCGATGCGCGCGCATACCTCGAGGTGTTTGCGTGGCACTAGTGAACCCGGGCAATACATCGGACTTGTCTTCTCCTCGTGTAGCAGGTACGGAAGCAATGCATGAACCTAATATGTGCTATAGATACAAGTGCTAGTATGACAGCGAAGGTAACATAACATACGCAATAGCATAACATATATACAGTGGCAGTGACCTCGGGTATCAGTCCATGTCCTCATCGGAGTCGTTGATATACTCCTTGCTTTTGCTATAAGATTGGAGCAGAAGTGACAAAGTCAGCTGGTCAGTCAAACGAAAGTGACGATTCACGCACATCTGCTTTTTCCGAGCGGGACCGTGGGTACCGTCCGGATCTTCCTCATCATCGTCTCTGATAATCCTCTTCTTGGTGCCGCGCTGTTGTAAGAAAGATCAATGATATGCGGGGTTTACGCGGATGACATAGTCAACGGACCTTTTTAGCTGTTTTCTCCCCTTCATCCTCGCTGAACAGAGCTTCCTCCTCTTCTGCAGCAGGCAATTCAGCGACTTCACCATTGTTGTCTCGCTTTACTCGGCCTCTGCGCTTGCGTTTGCCTTCATTTGCGCTAGCAGCAGCAGCTTCATCTCCGCTAATATCGCCACCTTTTTGCTTTTTGGCGGTCTTCCGCTGCTTCCGTGGTCGGTCTATGTCTTCCTCGTCGCTAAGGTCCTTGGCCTGCCTACTCCACTCCAAAGCTTGCTCGCGAGCCTTCCGCCGCTCTTCAGCAAGTTCTTCAGCTTGTTTACGTAGCCGTTCCATCTCTTCACGCTACCGCATGGCATCGAATAAGGTCTTGATCCACATAGCACAGGAGCTAGAGAACTTACCTCTAACTGTTCTAGCCGTTCCTTCTCCTCCTGCCGCTTCTGCCGTGCAGCACTGAGCCTAGCCTGGGTTTCCGTTTCGTGCTGTCTTTGCTGAGCGAGCTGCTCATCCGCACGTCTAAGCATACTGTCACCGTACTTCTTTCTTTGATCTGCAATGTCCTTGCTGTATGGCACTTGTGAAGAGGGATCTGAGGCTAGAGAAGCAAAGAGCCTGCAGTCACGTGAGTGTTTGCCAAGACAGGTAAGGCTGTAGGATTCCGCACTTCTGGGCATGACCAGCGTGCTCAATAGCACGTTCGAGTTCTTGCAGACTTCGCTTAGTAGTAGGAAGTGCAAACATCATTTCCGCGGCCTTCTGCTGTATCATGGCTATGTTGTAGAGAGTGACCTTGTCGTTTGGTTGAAGGTGAAGGGCCTAAATGCTGTCATTCAGACCCCAGACTGCGAAAGAAGAATCACTATCTTACCTGTTGGGCATAGCGGAGTGCTGTGTTCATGGCTTGGAAGGACTGGTCCTTAATGGATTTTGCATACCATGATCGACACAGACACATTAGTACGGTGACATTATGTCCATCGTAGAACCGCTTGGAGGCAGTCTCGTACTGTCGGAGGTCAGCATTAGAAGATAACATCGCACCGATCGATACTCACACTCTCGATCGCTCTGTCGAACTCGTCTCGGACATAATGACAGTGACCTATATTGACATAGACACTCCCGTCATTAATTGATTCCCGGACCTTCGCAAACACGTCCAGAGCGTCCCTGGCATTCTTAAAGCGCTTCTGAGCTTCCTCGCTACTTGATCCTTGTAGTACTCCGCCAGCCAGTGAGCCAAGGGCATCTTCAGCGGTCACTATCGCCAGTCCCTGCGCTGCAAAAGCACAGGAAGGATCTAGCTGCAGAGCCTTTTCGTAGAACTCCGCAGATCGCCGGAAACCTTGCTTGCGTTCCTCTACAGCCTTGGGACCTTGCTCGCGACTTTCTCGTGCTTGGTTATACATGATCCAACCAGCTGCACACAGCGAGTAGAGGTCGTGCTTGTCGTGGTCTTTCAGGGTAGCGAAGACGAACTCCTTAGTCACCTTCGGCGATGTCGAATTAACCAGGAAGTATGTGTAATAGGCCCGTAGATTCATGTTGTTGTTTTGCGACGATAGTGCTTGCTTCAACAGTTCATGCGCTTCATTCTGCCTGTTGATGTCAACCAGTATGTGTGCTTGCCGTATCTTGGCTGCGTAGAGTTAGATAACCTCCCACGGTACCAAGAAGTGACAAACCGTCAACGTATTCCGGATGCCTCGCCAACAACTTGTCGTACGCGTCCTTCGCCAGCTGTTCGCTGCCTTCATCCTCATACGCTCTCGCCAAATTATACAGAATGGATGTAGACATGCCCTCTCCAACATCCGATGCAAGGCCTGCTGCACTTGTCAGCGCTCTCTCGTACGCCTGTCTAGCCTCCTGCGGGTGACCTTCCAGATGCTGTAACAAGCCCAAGTTGTTTAGAAGCCTGGGGTCAACCTGGCCGGTAGATTCACTAATGCGAAGCGCCTCACGAAGCGCCCTAGAGGTGCGATCAAGGTTGTCATCCTGCCACAGACGCGCAACTTCTGCATGCATGTCCATGTCGTCTTTGATGTCTCGCAACGACCGCGGAAGTGATTGAATTGAATGACCGTTCAGAGTCGAGTGGTCCTCGTATAGGTGCAGTTCCTTGGCGACACGGTCGAACAGGTCGCGTGCTCGAGCTTTCTCTTTCGCCATGTCTGAACTTGAAACACCAGGTCGCTGGTGACTGCGAATAGAGGCAAGCATTACCGTCGCTTCTAGTGACTTCTGGGGATTGGGAGGTTGTATTAGTGTGTCCAGCGTGTGAATAGCAGCCGGCCATTCATCTATGATTCAGTTCATGGGAGACAGTATGACGAAATTAGACAGGCGACTCACCATTCAACATTTGCATTTGTGCTTGCCCTATTGCGGCAAGGACGTGCTTCGGATTGCCGTCGCTCGCCGCAGAATAGTGCTTGCCAGCTTCTACATAAGATCCTTCCGCATGGCAAACGCGACCAGCTCGGATGTAACCCTCAGTGAGTATCGACAGAGTATCAGCAAACTGGATAGTTCTTTCTGATAATTTGAGCGCCTAAAGGACGATCATTCAACACCAGTGAAGCGAGACATGTCCGAACGATAGACTTACTCGGCCGTAATTACCCTTCATCAATAGTAACTCACATAATGCATTAGCAGCCGCGGCTGCCCGATTGTTCGCCCGGAAAGCAGTCTCAATGAGCTTTGTCCCCATGACGAGGGCCTGAGTTCTCTCGGTTACTTCCTTACTCTCGTCCTTACTGGAATTTACGGCTTCTAAACCAAGAAGTAGCTGAGCAGCCCACCCATCCGGATACTATAAGCTCTCATGAGTAACATGGAACGGCAGCTAGTTCAACCTCCGTACCAGATCAACACTCCTTTGCCATGCAACTTTGGCCTTTTCCTTGTAGTTCATAGCCCACAAGCACAGCCCGATACCTATCCGCGGATCCGGCAAGCAGCGTGGATTTAGTTGCAGAACTTGCTGAAACAATTTCAAAGCTTGAGGATATTGACGGCGTGCGTACAATATACGTGCCTTTACCTCGTCAGTACGAAGTAGTAAGCACTCCTGCGGCAACAAAATACCTTTCCAAGCAACGCGACGACATTGGTAGGCTTCTGTACCATTACACCCTCAAAAGTGCGTAGAGCATCATCCATGGAACGAGTTGCTAACTGTTGAATACCTAGAAAAGAGACGAGAGTAACCACATCGGTCTACGGACAGAACCAAATCACGAACCTCTTGTCAAGAAAGCTAACGTAGGGTCAAAACCCTCGCCAGATTCTGTGACAGCTCGTTCACTGGAGTTGAGCATCTGAGCGGCTTCGCGGTAGTACTCTTCTTTCGCTTTCTCGTTTGACATGTCATCTTGCCGGGCGTTAGGTAAAATGACTTTCGGCGCGTTGCGAGCCCGCGCAATCTGGATGTTGGCTAACAAGGAATACACAGGCGGTAACGATGCGGTTACACCATTGTCGTTAAACGCTGTCAAGATTCGTTAGAACATGGATTAAGACAGGCAGTTATGTAGCACACATTCAACAGCTGCATGTCCGATCTTTTCCGCCGCATCCAAGTAGCCTCTACGCCAATATTCGCTCGCAAGCCTGGTCCAAACGCGCACTTTACATTGACCCTCCTTCAACAAATCCACGAGATCGCTTGGATTAGAATCGAGATTATCAAGCTCGATAGTGATGACCTCTTGGGTACCAATTTCAATGTCGATGGACCTGGTTGCCCCAGGAGGTGATGGTGAATGAGTATGCCCATTCATTCTGGACAACTTGCACGTTTACTGCTGTGTCCCGTCCCTAGAATTGGTATAGAGTCGATCCCAGACAGGTGCAGCCGTGCAGATTTGTTCAAGCAAGAGTGTTATAATATGCTCATAGATCCTAGATGCAAGTGTGAACCTTGCAGCCACCGCACTCAGAACAGGCCAGGTGGCGCGGGATGTCCGCTTTTGTATGCACATGTTTGCGTGTCAGTACGCGCCTGTCCATCGCGCGCGACGACGTGCACGTCCGTCGGCCACCCCAGTCACGACCCTAGCCTGCTCCGCCATCGGTCAGTGTAACCCCTCGTCTTTGCTTTAGGATTCCGCGCATTACTCTCTAATCAACCGGACCTCTGCTGCAGCAGCTTCACTGTTTCAGTCGTCACAGCTTTGTGTTTGCAATACCCCCGACCTAAAGTAGCGTGTGGCACCGGACTACGACATCATATCTCTTGGATGCTTTCATAGCTTCAGCACATCGGAGCACGGATTCTGGCCCTCATTCGAATTCGGTCCCAATATCAATTCAACCGAACCTTGCCCGAGATTCAGGACAATACAAATCCCCTCACAGTGACTCTTATGACCCATACTCATAGGAAGAGGCAGCGGAACGAGGAGGACAATAAGTCATATTGTATGTTTCCTTCATTCGACTCTGTGGCTAACTCTGTTTCTCACGCTGTGACTTGAAGCCACCGTTGAGCCTGGCGTACAGATAACATGCGATGTATGCACCCGCGATTTAACTCACTCCGTGCATATAAAATGTGCAGATCCTGCTTGCGATACTGAGGACGGCGTGGACATCTGTCCTTTATGCTTCTGCGATGGCCAGGAGATACGAAATCACAAGAGAAATCATGCATACCGTGTGATGGTAACCAGAGAATAGTTATAATTCCGAATGTTTGAGCACTGACCGCTGTGCAAAGGAACCTCATAACTATCCTATCTTCGCTGAAGATTGGTCTGCAGATGAGTAAGTCACTACCTACTCGCGATTGGTTTGATGATCGATTTATTATAATAGGGAGAATATGCTTCTCGAAGGGATCCTTTATTTTGGACTCGGGAATTGGCAGGCAATTGCGGCACATATCGGTGGCCTGCGTACAAAGGAAGAGGTCGAAGAGCATTATAATGCTGTATACATAGACTCTCCATATTGGCCTTTACCCGTCAGTACTTTCTCGAGTCAACTGTGCAGCGACATCCCTGACATTGCCCACAGCCTATGGATCGCGAATTCGACATTAACGAGCATGACTTCCGGGAACGAAAGAAGGCCCGGATGTCCGAAACAAAACCGACGCCTACACAGTTCAAGCCGGTTACATCGGCCCCTGGTGTCCACGAAGTTGCTACCTTCCTGCCTGGTCGTCTAGAGTTTGAGCATGAGCTGGACAACGACGCAGAGGACCTCGTCAAAGATCTTGAATTCGGCATGTGCATGGAGTACGGCGGCGATGAAATAATCGAAGACGAAAACGATCCAGACGTCAAAGCGAGGACCAAAATGGAAGAGGAAAGGCGTTCAAATGCTGTCTCGAGTTATGGCGGTAAAGGCTTGCTGAACGGATTCTCCAAGAGTCTCCCAAATGGCCACAGTTCTCGCCTTATTAATGGAGATAACAATAGGCGAGGTAGTCAAGCACCGAAAGCGGAAGATGCGCAGACCGAGCACGCAGACGACGAGAATGAAGTGGAGGAATTAACACAGCCTCCACCTTTCGAGACGAAAGATTCTCTTGCATTTAAATTAACGCTATTAGAAATGTACAGTCAGAGAGTGCAGAAGCGGGGTGAGGCCAAGGCTCTCATGTTTGATAGAGGCCTGCTAGATTATAAGAAGGTCTGTTTCCGTGGCGTAGTTGTATTGCTTCAGCTAATTTCTGCCTAAGATGCAAGCCAACGACAAGAAGCGGCCGAGAGAGGAAAAAGAAATCATTACCAGACTGCGACCATTTGCGAAGCTTCAGACTAGCGAGGATTTCGAGGAATTTGTTACTGACATCCTATGTGAGTCCTACTGCTTACAACTTGTCGAGCGATAGACTGAAGAATTCCGCCTAGATGAGCATTCATTACGGAGACGAATACAAGAATTACAGACGTATCGTAGACTGGGTCTACGAACGGCTGCCGACATTGAGCAGTACGAGATAGACGCCGCCAAAAGGGTAATGTCTCATGGAATGACCCTCGATGACAACCTAACAAGACATCTCTAGGCTAAAGCGAAAGAAGACTACAACAAAGGCCACTTTCCTCCTGAAAGGGTTCAGCAATTACGTGCGCACAGCGCACGAGGATCGTCGGGACCAGAAGGGAGACATGGTAGTATACTGTCTGTTGGGGACAGGCGAAGTCGGTCGCGAGAGCCGACACCCAGTCAACCAGCTGCATCCCAACCAAGCTCTTCAGTTGGACCCTCCGTTCGGAAGCCTCGTAAGTGTATCATTTAGCTTTCTCATATCAGCCTAATCTGATGGTTGCAACAGCGGCCCCTCTTAACCTCGCCAACAGTCCCTCACTTCATCTCCTTACACAAGCTGAGCAAACCCTTTGTTCCCAACTCCGCATCCTTCCGAAGCCGTACCTCGTTATCAAAGAAACACTGGTGCGAGAGTATGCCCGCCGCGGTGGCAAACTGCGCCGCAGAGAAGCCCGTGACCTCGTCAAGATTGACGTCAACAAGACGAGTCGCGTGTGGGACTTTCTCGTCCAGGCCGGGTATCTCAGAATTGGCCAGGACGCCTCGACGAATCAGGATAATAAGTACATCTGTTTGTTTGCCATGTCCCGAGCCCTATCCTGATACACATTATTTACACAGCTCTGCCACGACAAGTGTACACGGTCTTGTCTCACCGAAACCTCCAGGTTCCAGCTCGATGGCGCCGCCAAACGGCGCACAGACGGCAACACCCGCATTATCGCAGTCATCCCTATTCCCTCAGTCAAGTTGGCCCGGCTAGTATATCCCTGCTCACCGAAATATTCATTTTCCTTATTTTGTATTTCATATACATCTGCATTGTATCATACAAGCATGCATACACCCCACGCTCATCTTAATCTCGCTTTCTGTTGTCATACCTAGATTGCATTGTGTGTGTACACTACTTAGATTATTACTGCTCCGTAAGTTCACTGTGCCTGATTCGATCAGTTCGTCTGATAGGTTCCGGAGGGTGAGGAGAGGAGGTCGGTGATGAGTGAGGGATCGATGGAGATTTCGGCATTCTGCAAGTAATCGTCGTTCCAGAACTGTAGAGCCTTGAGCTCCTCTAGAGCAAGTTGTGAAGGAACGGAAGACTTCCACCTTTGAATAATGACGGCTCCCGGAATCACATCTGCAAGACGTATATGATTGTCAGCAGCTACTTTGAGCGTAATCAGAGGAGTTGCTCCTACAAAATGGTCACGATCCTTTGCCCGTCCTTCCATCCCATCTTCTTCGCTAGCTTTACACAAGTGACGAGATTACAGGCACTGCTCGATCCAAGGAAGAGCCCGTCGTGTTGGACGAGATATCGGGACATCGCCACCGCTTCTTCGTCTGTTATCCTGACCAATTTATCAGTGTTAATAAATAGAACTAGGGGAGGAGGCAGGTATACATACCGGTAGGCATCGTTGATGTTCGACACCGCCATCTCAATATTGTTCGTCATCCTATTATTCCCGCTACAGGAAGGTAATTAGCTGACTTTTTTTGGGAACAGTGAGAAGGAAGGAGGCCACTTACATTCCCTCCACCACCGTATCTACCTGATGGCGCCTCTTCGACCCCTCCCTCTCCTTTCTGTCATACATTACACCAAATTTGATCTATTCAGCCCGCTATTAGTATCGCGATCGCGCATGATGTAGAGATTGACCTTATTGTACAAACCGCTGCCTTCCGGGTCGGCGAGGACGACGAGGATGTCGTCGTTCATGGATTTGAGGAATTGGCCCGTGCCTGCTATGGTGCCGCCAGTGCCTGTATCAGTGCTTTAGCCATCTAAGAGCCGCGCCAAGTATGGCAGATCTTACCTGCCCCAGAAACGAACGCGTCGACCCTCCCATTCGTCTGTCTCCATATTTCCGGGCCAGTGCCTTCGAGGTGCGCGTGGAAGTTGCTCATATTCTGTCCTCATGCCGCATCAGCATCAGCATCAATAGTGTATCCCTCTTTCACCACCCGTGCCGCACATACCCGCGCCACTACCAACAACCTGAACTCGGAGAGCTCACCTCGAATTGGTCCGCAAAGAACCCCCTCGACGTCTTCCTCAATTCCTCCTTCACAGCATCCAGCCCGTCTGTTACATCTTCCGACGCAGTGGTAGTCACTACTACCGTTGAGGTAGCTGTTTGGATGTGGGGCCGTGCGGAAGAGGAAGTCGAAGGGTCCTGGCCGTAGTGGAGTGCTCGTTGGCGAGCGAGGTTCTAGCGAGGGCTCAATGAGCAGATCATTCCATCTTAAGGAGATGGGACGAATTACGTACGACGTACTAATACGAGAGAGTTGATTTAATAGCGTAGGGAGGGGGCAGAGAAAGAGGGCAAGGACGGACCTGTTTCTTGTCGACGATGCTGGCCGGACGGACTTGTTCGATGTCTGCGCCAAGGCACTTGAGGGCTTGAACTTTTTCTTTGGCGACGTCGTCCGGCATGATGATAGCTTCAATTCAGCGAGTGAATTAGCATGACAGGCAAGTAGAAACTGCTCGGGCCGTTAGCGTACTGGCGTCATATCCCCTAGGGAGAGATGAATGAAATATTTCGATGAAGTTAATAGAAAATCTGGAGCTCACTTCGCTTTAGCTATTGTAGCAATCGAGATACCTGTCGACCCGACTGTCCCTTCAAATATTCGCGAACCAGTGTAAGGATGGAGATATCCCGCCTGTTCAGCATCCTGGATCACTGGAGCAGAGTTTACTACGACATCGCTATAGCAATTGTGTACCGTTGTAACGCACTTCGAAGTGCAACACGGTCTTTCACACTTCCACCCGGGTTCAAAAACTAGATTCATCCGCGTCCGTCTACATAAGTAAAGGACTACTGAGTAACATGAATATGGAACAGTGTACTAACCTCTGCCTTTCCGAGAATTTCTACACCTAGAGCCCGACTTAGTGAGGGTATTCTCACAAGAGGCGTGTTTCCTATTGCCCACGATCAATTCTCTTCTCCAGGCATGTACACACCATGACTCCTGCTGCACCTATAAGCCCGACCACCCCATCTACAACATCGTCGCTTCTGAGCTCAATCGGCCTGGGTTCAAACTTTTCGTTAATCTTGTTCTCCTTCTTCTCCCTCCTGTACTGTGCCATTGAAGCTAGTGAGAACGAGATGCCAATGAGAACACCATAGAATATGTGCCGGGAGACTGTTCTGTCCGGAAACCAGACTGTCACAGAGGGCGGGAGAGATAGCCAGGACATTCGCGAATTTGTCTCTTGCAAATAAAAGTCGCGTTGAATACCGTAGCAGATGGCAGCACCACATTCTCGACGCGTTAGTGTGACCATCGCTACCTGCCACGTGATGCGTGACATCGTAGCGATAGAGTTAGGACTTCTGTATCCCCAAAAGTTGCCACTTCCTTGGCCAGAAGAAGATTGGAGGAGTGCCCTACGCCTTCAGTGCGCAACCGAACACCAAAGCCATGGGTTCTTGATTCCTATCTATCCTGAAATTTTCTTTTTTCTAATAGTCCTCTGTGAGGGCGTTTAGAGTCCGTGTTGAGATGGATATTATGTATCGTGTTTGTTGTCATTCAATACAGACTCTCAACAATCCACGCCGGCTGCAGTGTGGGCTCTCTCAGCTCTGTAGCTTAAATGATAAATACGGATCCGAGTCCGCAGAAAATGGTCAGATTTTCAACTGGGCGCCAATTGCCACCATATGTCCCGAAAAAAATTCACGACCTTTCTCTGGCCCAACTTCTCACTGAAGGGTAGGTACTGCGCGCCACGTTCAAATATATTAATTCTTGCGAGGATCGTTGGTTCTACGCCCGAATATTCTCCGTCGGCGCGCCGTTCCTTTTTCCTTCCGCTCCGACTACCACATTTTGCTGAACTTTCATGCCCTGGCCTCGACTTTGAGCGCTGTAACAATCCTTCCAAGTTTGCGCTGGCGGCCGCTGTTCTCGACCACGTGCGCACGGCCCGGGGTCATACGAATCGAAGTGAGATGCATCAATCTCTTTGGCATGTCTTCTTCAGTTTTCTCCTCTGTGATGCGCGTGAAGCTCTACCGGACATCGTCGTGGGGAACCATGTATGAAGGCTGGTCAGCTGCCCACGACTGGCCTATTTTCCGGTGCAGTTGTATGTAATCTGCAAATGATATAAAAGCTGTGGGAGATGCTACCTGTCCGACGCAGGCACCAGTCACCAGTCACCATGGTGTTAGCTGCTCTCCTTCGCGGATTAGCTGCTGCTTGTTTACCTGCCTTGGTTCTCGGCGGGACCTTTGATTTGTCTGGTCTTTCATGGACTCTCAAGAATGCGAATGGGACAATTGCCATACCTGGTTCTGTTCCATCACAGGCACATCTGGATCTGCTAAAGGCAGGAATAATCTCCGAGCCATTGCTTGGTATCAATGGTATGCACTTAACATGGTTGTATTCGTGCAACAATTCTTACTTCTCGTCGAAGACGACTTGCAACGGTGGATCGTAAATGACAACTGGACTTACACGGCCGACCTAACGCCATTTACATCTACGTATGCCCACACCCCTGGCGAAAGAGTACTGCTGGTTTTCTATGGTTTGGACACTATCGCGAACATTGTACGTATCTCACATTGGTGCCAGTTAATATGCCAAAACTTAATGACCTTTAGACGCTGGCTGGTCACCCCGTGGCCTGGGTGAACAACCAATTCCGCCAATATGTCTTTGATGTAACAGGAATACTTGTCTCTCCTCAATCCGGGAACAACAACCTAACAGTCGCCTTCGAGTCCGCCTGGTACTACGGCTTGAACGTCACTGCACGTCCCGACGCCGAGTATTTCCCGAATACTGCCAACGTTACAACTGTTGATGATGTACGTCCATGGACCCTTAAATTATCACCTTTACATCTGATGCTTATGTTCCTCACCGATTTTCTATGTAGTTTGAATACCCCGGCGTCCGTCAGTGGATCCGTAAGATCGACGACGACTTCGGGTGGGACTGGGTAAGTTGGACGGGATTCACGATCATTCCATTCGATTCACATTGAATTAGGGACCGGCCTTCGTGCCCACAGGCATTTTCAAACCCGCGTATCTCGTCACCCTCCTGGACCCTACCTCCCTCACAACCGCGTCCCTCGGTGAAGACCTTGTCTTCCTCGAAGAGTCCTCCATCGACATATTCAAGCCAATCTCCGACCCTTTCACCCTCACATACGACGAGAGTGCGCCCTGGAACGTCAACGTCTCTCTCTCTCTCCGCTCCGCTCTCCCAATATTCCGACCGACCGTCACGCTAGCTATCCCGGAATTAAATTTGACCTCGTACCCAATCCCCGTACAGTCGTTGCCCGGAGACACGCTAAACCCGTCGTGGGTGACCGCACTGTGGACCGTACCCGAGGGCCTCCCGCAGCGATGGTACACACACGACCTGGCTACGGGCCCAAAGTTGTACAACCTCACAGTCACCTTTGATTTTCACATTCTTGACTTCCCCTTGAGCATCTCTTTCACGCGCGCAACTGGCTTCAGGACGATCCGCCTCGCGCAGACGGCTTACACTGAGCAAGAGGTGGCAGAGAGAGGCATTACCCCTGGCGATCAGTGGCACTTCGAGATTAACGGCGTGCCGTTCTATAGTAAGGGCACAAATATCATCCCCTTTGATCCTTTCTATTCCAGGATCACGACGGAGCAGGTGGAGTGGGTGTTGCAGGCGGCGGTCTTGAGCGGACAGAACATGCTGCGCGTATGGGGTGGCGGGATGTACCAACCTTCCTCGTCCGATGTCTCTGGCGGACTCTACTCTTTTTACTCCCTCTGCGACGAGCTTGGGATCCTTGCGTGGTCGGAGTTGATCTTTTCGGATTCACTGTATCCAATCAACCCGTTCCTCCTCGAAAATGTCGAGCCCGAGGTCAGGCAGAATGTGAGGAGGGTGAATGTGCACCCGAGTAATGCGCAGTGGGCGGGTGGTAATGAGATTGAGGGGATTGTATTGCAAACAAATACGAGCTTGGCGAATGGCACGCACTATTTGAACGAGGTGCGTGGAGTCTAATGTCGAGGAGGGAAATATTGATAGATGTTTACCGGCGGTTAGTTCGTAACTCTGTTCCAGGATTATCTGTACGGCATCGTAAGCTCAGAAAGCCAGTCGGTAAGTCCGACTATCTCTTGTCTTTCCACTAACCATAATTTTGTCTCAGGTGCCATATACGGATTGCTCTACTACGCATGGCGTTCTGAGCTTGGACCCCTATGTGCTTCGTTTTCTCAATGCCACACCTGGCTACATCTATGGCAATTCAGGTGTGTTATGCGAAGTCTGCTTACTAGACCTGAACAACTCATATATTAAAGAGCGGTACAATTATGATGCCTCTCAGGCATTCAATCTAAGCACATTCCCCGTATCTAGGTAAGTACGGCATCTACCTTGCACCCGCTCCCCGTTGACAATCGCCGGGCAGGTTCGTGAACGAGTTCGGCTTCCACTCGATGCCATCCTTCTACAGCTGGGAAGAAGTTCTCGAGAATCCTGAGGATTTCAATTTCAACTCCACCGTCGTCATGTCGCGTGACCACCACCCGCCCGCAGGCAGTCTGGCCTTCCCCAACCCAAACGCCCCTCAAGGTCAATACCAAATGACCAGCGGCGTCGAGTTATGGTTGCCCACCCCAGGAACATCCGACTCGAATCAGACGTTCGCGCAGTGGGCCTACAGTACACAGATCTTCCAGTCCATGACCATGGCCGCGCAGATAGCATGGTACCGCCGCGGCGCGGGGGCGGGGGAGAATAACTTGGGTAGTTTGGTCTGGCAGCTGAACGACATCTGGCAGGGAGTGAGTTGGTCGGCGGTGGAATACTCGGGAAGGTGGAAAGTCTTGAATTACGAACTCGCGAATGTTTACAGCCCGGTTATTGTCAGCTCCTTCTGGACGCCGGAGAACGAGACGCTCGAGATTCTCGTCACCTCCGACCGGTGGAGTGATGTAACGGGTACCGCCCAGTTGACGTGGTACGACTGGTCCGGCAAGGAGCTCGATACAATGACGCACGAATTTACTGTCCCGTCGTTGAACAACTCGATTCTGATGACCCAGACCGGCTTGGACACTATTCTCCCCGCGGGTTCGCAGGCCACCGACGTCTTCATGCTCATGAACTTGACTGCCCAGGCCGACAATCAGACCGTCACGAACGAGCAGTATGTAAGTTTGGAGCCTTGATTGACTTATCCTACTTGTACTGTGAACTCACTGACGCCTTTTCAGTTCACCCCTGCGTCGTTGGCGAACACGTCGCTCGTCGATCCAGCAATCAGCATGACTGCCGGAAGTAACTACACGTTCACACTTTCTGCGAAGGGAGGTGTCGCACCTTGGACATGGCTTGACCACCCGTCCGGTACTGTTGGGTACTTCGTGGACACGACGACGGGTCTTCCAACGAACGGTTTCTACCTTATCCCGGGCATCGACCGTACAGGTAATAGTGATCACTCCATGTAGGATGTCCTTGTTACTCACCGTTCGCACCAGTGCAATTCCTACTGAACCCAGCGCTGTCCAAAGTATCTTCACCTAGTTCTGCTGATTTCGTTGTTCGGTCAATATGGAATAACACTCATGTATGATCCTTGTATTCTCTGGAGGTGAAGGCCTGCGGTCCGTGTCTATCGTTCCTCCACGATGGGATGCAACTAGTACTGGCGTACAATACAAATAAACTACACAAGACAACTGAAATCGAAAGCGAATAAGTTACTTTACAACATTCAAAACATTCACAGTGCAACCGAAAACAATTAAATGCGTCGAAAACTAGCTAACGTCAAAGAGTGATAACAAAGCACGCGAAGTCCGTTCATCGTTCTGTCTGTCGACCAAGAGGGAAGCTAGGACGCGTTTAATGCCTTCATCTTCTGACAAGTGTCTGAGAGCTAACGCCTTCAAAGAGTTCTCGATGCGTAAAGAAAGAGAATCCAGCAGGACCATCAAGTCAGTATCAGATGCCTTGTCGTTGATGGGAGGAAGAAGGAGCTGCGGGTCTCCAGAGATGATATACGACTCAAACGATGTCGCGTCGGAGGGCGAGAGTCCTGCGGTGCTGCCTCTGCGCTCCGGTGTGGGTCTAAATACTCTGCCCGAGCTGAGTGCTTCCAGGCGAAGTGCCAACAGCTCCAATTGGCGCATCTGCTCGACGCTGAACTGGATTCTCGATGTCCTCTCGCTTGGCTCATCGTCCTTAAGATCCTTCCGGCTCTCGAGTGCACGAGGATATGCGATCGAAAGCGTCTCCGGAATTTCCAGGCCCTTTAGCTTCACTTCACCAACGGGAACGAGCTCAATCCCAATCTGATTTATGGCCTCGATGGCTTGAGGTGTCTGCAAGGGAGAGTACTCTGTTTCAGGTTCAGTGCCTAGGACCTTAGCGTTAATCTCGCGAACAACGTCGGCACTGCACATAATCTGGCCTCCAGCTGCGCGAGCACAGATCCTGGCAGAGCGATTGACAACGGGCCCGAAATAATCCATGCGATGTGTGATGGGGTCCCTTTCGCACACAGGCGTCCCACAATGCATGCCCATCCTTACGGACAGGCCTCTCTCGATAACGCGACCGTCGGCATCAATGATCTCCTTCCCATCTTCACACTCCAGGATTTCCAAAGGCCATGCCTCCTTGAGCAATGCTTCTTGTACAGACAGGCACCACCACAGAGCCGAGAGGGTGGTAGGGAACGAGCACATGAAGGCGTCACCTTCTGTTTTGACTTCATAGCCACCACAGAATCGAAGTTGTCTACGGAGCAGGTTGTTATGCAGCCGCATAGCAGTCGCCATTCCGGAATTGACCTCCCACAGGTGCGTCGAATTACGAATATCCGTGAATACTAAAGCAACGTGCCCGACTGGTGGCTGTACCTCGATGTCCAGCCGCGATATATTGCGATCAGTAATCTCATCCCGCCGTCTGCGCCGTAGCGAGGAACCGTACTCGGGGTCCACAAGGGAATCAATCGTAGGTTGGCGGGAGCGTGCAGTCGAGGGGATCTCAGCCACACTTATCACCATAATCATAGTGCTTCCGTCAGCTCCGTAACTTATCGCGAAATCGCGCAGTTTCTGAGCAGCAATCATTGGATCACCGCGTTCGGAACGCGCAATGTCAACGGCAGTTTGGTAAGATACGTAGTCCCACAGACCACGGTTGCCGATGATCACGAATTCATCCAAAGGACTTAGTGCGTACGTATGGACGTATGGGCGGGCGTTGACAACTGGCAACAAATTATAGAATCCGAAGGCGCGAGATATGTCCACTTCGTCATTGACGAGGCCTTTAGGTGAGACCCAGCCTTCGGCTGCTCTGATCCTTGCTGTCTCTTCTCGGTCGAAAGGGTCATGCTTCTTCGCTAGGGGTATTGCACCGCCCTGCTTAGAGATGACCGCCAAAGCATTTCCGGCATTCGCGACATACAAGGTCCTGTCCTGCAGGTACAAAACTATACCACAAGCCCCGCTCTGGCTTGAGATTTCGAATTGAGAGGCTTGGGGCATAGTACCAGCATGAGACATCTTGCGACCGGAGTATAAGTAATCATGCAAAGACTTATTCAGTGCCAAGAAGGTCCTCCTGAGAGCGCCAGGCACGTCATCTGAGTCGTCGGAACCTATGGCATCAAGTTGCTCGATGAAAGTAGGACAGAATCGATCATGCAGGTACTTCGACAGAACATTGTTATTTCCCTTTGACTGCGCCCGGCCGAACATAGCAAAGACCGCCTCTTTCTCATTGCCTCGGAAATGAGGTTGCACGAGATCAAACATGCTGAGGTGTTCTGCCTTGCCTAGAGTATCCGCGATGCCATAGCCTAACCCGTTCACATCTGAGCCCGAGGTTCGAACTCGACGGTCTTCGTTCTCTTCTGGGATATTGGGCACAAATGTCGTAGTGACATCCATGAGCCCCAAAATGCGAAGTTGCGTCAGATCCGTAAATCCCGCCAACATCTTGCTTCGCTCATGTTCTACGCTCCGTTGTCCCTTGTGGCTCATGTGAGCATCAGGCTTGATCGCTAGTCTCTTATTGCCGGAAAGGTTGAGGTACTTCAAGTTCTTATTGAAATTCCTGACAGACCAGATGAGCATAAGCGATGCACCACCCTCCATGAGATGTCACCTACCAATTCCAATCGAATTCCCAGTTGTTGATGTTGTACTTCAAAACATTACTTCCGACATCGAGAGCCTGAAGACTAGCGACTTTTGTGAGCTCCTGTGGTAAAGTCTGCAACTTGTTTCCGTTGAGGAAGAGAACCGCAAGCTTGGTCAAGCGGTGAAGATCTTCTGTAGGAATGATAGACAGCTTATTTCCACTGAGGTACAGCTCTTCCAACTTCACAAGGCCCGCAAAGAATCGGGACGGCATCTCTTGAATGTCATTGAAAGAAAGATTGAGGACTTTCAACTCCCTCAGGCCGGTAAGTGAATGCAAGGCGTCATCTGCCAACCTGTTCTCTCCAAGGAAAAGCCGCTCTAAGGACTTCGCCAGGGGAGGGACAGGGCGACCGTGCTCAATCGAGGTAGCCGATGCCTTCCTCTCGGAAAGTATAGGATTCCCAATACCGCCATCACCATTGGCTGGTAAGGCCGTCATGGGAGGAGGATGCCAAACACTAACTAGGTTAGAGGTGAAATTTATATGAACCAAGGAAGCGCAGCTCCACAGCGTAGAAGGCAACTCAGTCAAGCTATTGTTATGCGCATCCAGAAACTCCAGCTTTTGCAACCGCCCAATCGAGACAGGCAAAGAGTCCAGCTGGTTGTCTGAGCAAGACAAGGATTCGAGACGGGCGAGTTCACCAAGCGATTCGGGGATGAACCTGAACGAGTTGTGATCAAGTTTCAGTTTTTTCAGGGACGACAGCTGCGAAAAGATCGCCTCATCAAGGGAAGGCAACTTTGCATGGGAGATATCTAAAGAGGTGAGGACGGATGGAGTAGGACCCTTAGGCCCAGGGACGAGAAGCAGCTGAGTAATGTCATTCCGCGACGCGTCCAAGATCTCGAGAGATCGCCCAAGGGACAGCTCCAATGCATGAATGGCGTTGTGATCGGCCATGAGCGTAGCCAGTTTCGGCAGGGCACACACCATGGACATATCCGATATCCTGTTTCGCCGACAATCAAGCAGTTTCAAGTTCTCTAACTGCGAGAAAGATCTAGGCAGCCTTGAAACCTGGTTGCCGACAATGACTAAGTGCTCCAGATTCGTCAACTCGCCAATCTCCTCCGGGATGTCCGTGATCATATTGAATGATATGTCAAGATCAACGAGACTGGCCACTTGGCAGAGGTGTGAAGGGAATCTCTGGAATTTGTTGTTCGAAATGTTGATGAACTTGAGATTATTCATCCGCGGGAAGAACCAAGGCAATGTCTCAAGTCGATTGTTCTGAGCTTTCAGTTCTCGTAGGTCAGGTATCTCCGACAGGAAAGACTCGTCCAGGCTGACAATTCGGTTCGACGAGATATCTATCCTGTGAAGAGTGCTGCAGTACCGAACACTTTGTGGTACTTTCTTCATAGCCATATTCGAAAGACGCAAGTCTCGAAGCGTGGTACAGCGCTGGATAAAATCTCGTGGGATCTCAAGCATTGGATTACGGGAGAGTGTGAGAGAGACAATGGTATGTGCTTGGCTGTAGAGGGCGATGGGCACAGTCTTGAGACTCCGTCCCGTCAAGTCGACGTATTCAAAGTTCTCAAACACCAATTCCTCTTCCTGTTGTCACGAGTTAGGTGATGTTAGGTCTGAGAAAGGCGACGACTCACAGTGGGTCCAAGCAGGTTAGTCTTGTACACGAACCTGAGTAGGAAACCAATATCATCGTTTTCCAGGAGGTCTTGTCCATCCTTGGCATCATATCCAGCCTGTTCCAGCCGTCTCCGAACGATATCCGCCGGCCTCTCAGTCCCAGCCAGTACCCGCTCTGTCACAATATCAGCAGCTGTGCATTTATCGACTTCTCCAACTTACCTCTACCGCGCTCCTTTAAATAAAGGCGATGCGTCTCGCGTTCAGGATCAAGGAGTAGCTTTTCATTCAATACGGGATACAATTCTGAAACGGTTACCGCGAGGTTGATTGTGACGACGTGATGCGTCAGGTTAGGACGGTATACACGAATCCTGTACGGTTTGGAGTGATTAGGCACCTCCTTTCGCTCCATAGTAATAGTCGTCGTCTTCCTATGGGACTTCCGTCTCGCAGCGCCATTCTCTTCGTCCTCGCTAGTATAGTCTGGCTCACCGAGCGAGTCCGCTGTTCCATTCTTGTCAACAACGGCCCAACTATCGGGAGCATCCCAAGACACAGGATCATGTCCTGGAGGTGGTCCGGAAGGACTAGGTAAGCTCTTCGGTGAAATGTTGCGCTCCGTGATCGGCATATGTGGTTGCCGTGACCTTCCTGACAAGTCGTTGGGGTGACCGAAAGGATTGGGATTGCTGAAGATGACATTGGAAGATGATGGACCACGGCGGGAATGAGAGCTACGTCCTGACATACTCGATCCGCTCGAAATGCCGCTACCTGCAACAGAGGCGGAATCGGGATGTAATGCATTCAGGTCAACAATACCCTCCATATCATCCAGGTTCGTGTCAAGAGTCATGTCTGAAGGAGAACTAGGGGAAGAGTGGGAAATTGATAGCCGGGCGTCATTAGCTCTACGTCGCGCCTTCTTATCTTTCTTTGGCGTGTCTTGTGGCAGAGGAGCTAGTGATATAGAAGAGGAGAACCCATGGATAGGTAAAGGAGGAATAGCGAGTAGAGAGGTGGAGGACGTGTCGCTCGAAAGACGAGGTCTACTCCGCGACCTCTTGATCTTGCTGAATATATTCATGGACGATTTCGACTTTTGCAGCTCCCGAACGCGCGAGTCACTATCTCCTGAGCATATTGTCGACCTATCAAGTGAGACCTGGGACACGCTCCCAAAGATTCTTTCGGGAGGGAGATTCTGGGCGCTGGTTTGGCGCGTGAGGCCAAAGGAGGAGAAAGAGGGTTTGTGCCCGAAGCCAAAGGACTTATGCGGCCTCTTAGGCGTTGCGGGCTGCGAATCTGCTGTTACAATGCATGCATCAATATCATGAAAGCTACTCACTGGTTCGTCCCATGGTGCAATGTCCGCTGCATTAATCGAGTTCTCCGGACTGCGCGAGATGAGAACATCGGGGTTCACAAACTCCTGACTCCCATTCACAAAGTCCAGGGATTGTATCTCAAGCGTCGACATTGTTGAACAGGATAGACATTGGGTGGGACAGAGTATGGGCTGGTAGCCGAATACAAAGCCCTGAACATGTCAATCGGACAGGGTGCTGTTATTAGTCTCCTGCCCAGACGTCGGAGAGGGGCTCGGTCAGCGCCGGTCGGAGATAAGTGATTGATTAATGACGGCCGTTGGCTTTCAGTCTCCGACGCCGTCGGTGGAAAGCTCGGAGTTTATCCCCGGCCGTGGCTCCGGAGAACCAGGCCGGGTGGCGCATTGTCGACCCAGGCTGGTCCATTGACGTACCGCAGCTCGCCTTCACGCAGCCGACCGCTATCGGGCACCACTTCTTCTCATTCGTTCTTGCGACGAAAATGCCCTCCACAACCTCCGCATCGGCGTCTGCGACGTCGTCTGCAGCTGCTACGATCTCTGTTGGCTCAAACCTCAAAGTCCGTCTCCACTGTTGTTTCGCGTGGAGACGCTGCAGCTACTTACCGGCGGTTCTTCTATAGGTCGTCGGCATCATACTAGCCGTAGCAAGTGGTGTATTGATCGGGTCGAGTTTCGTCTTCAAGAAGAAGGGGCTGTTACGCTCGCAGGCCGGGCAGACAGCTGGTGAGGGCGTAGCCTATCTGAAGTCTGTGCGTAACCGAAGTTGCTGTGTGTGGTATCTCTGTTCATGCCATACACTTGTCTAGCCGCTATGGTGGTTAGGAATGACCAGTATGTCCCCCGCTGTTCCATACAGGATGCATGGGTGACCTTTGAAACCAGTGATGATTATGGGGGAGTTGTGTAACTTTGCTGGTGCGTGCCTTGTCTGTTGCCGGTGTTCCCTCGTGTTTACCTTCGAGCAGCCTATGCGTTCGTGGAGGCACTCATCGTGGTATGTACGAAACGTATTCTAGTCAAGTTTGTACCTAAATAAGCTTCTGAAGACACCTATGGGCGCTCTTTCTGTTGTCATATGTGCTATTCTCTCGTCCATCTTCCTCAAGGAGGCCCTCACATTCTTTGGGTGGCTGGGATGCGCCCTTTGCATTGTACGATGGCTCACGTTTTCTTCTTCTGTCACGCCGCCGACATTCTTCCAGATTGGCTCTGTTGTTATAGCATTGAACGGCCCTCAAGAAGCATCCGTGGGTCAAATAACAGAATTTCAGAAGCTCTTCCTCTCCGCCGGATTCCTCGTCTATGGTGGATGTCTCATTGCTGCTGCTTTGGTCATCGTTTTCTTCGTTGCACCGAAGTACGTTCATCCTCTACTCGTATGTCACCTCCTGAACGGATCTGACGCTTTGACAGGTATGGTAATAAGAACATGCTGTGGTACATTTTAGTATGCAGCATGATTGGCGGCATCAGTGTCAGCGTAACGACTGGTCTTGGTGCGGCTATTGTCACCACGGCTTTCGGTGACAATCAAGTGAGGAAGACAGCTATTACTGAGATCAGCAGGGTTGTGCTCATGTCACCGCTCACTAGTTCAAGCACTGGTTCATGTATTTCTTGATGGTCTTCGTGGCTGTCACTCTAAGTAAGTTGATGACCGAGGGGAAGTCCCATGCGTAAATTCTGACTCCGTCGCAGTAACAGAAGTGTTCTACTTGAACAAGGCTTTGGCTATATTCAATACAGGCGAGTTTCGTTTTTGATGAATGACCACAACTGTTGACTGATGTTTTCTTGTAGCTATGGGTATGATCTTTCTGATATTATGTATGAACTGCACATTAACATCATGTCAGTGACACCAACATACTACGTTATTTGTAAGCGATCTTTCCGCCTGTGTTGATACCAATCTCACCATTTGTCAGTCACCTTCTTCTCTATGGTTACGACCATTGTATGTATCCTCACGTTGACCGTGACGTCTTACGCTCATCAAGGCAATTTAGGTACTTTTTAAAGGCCTCAAAGCCCCGGCAGGCCAGATTATCACTATCGTCATGGGCTTTCTCACCATTTGTGTCGGCATCACTATTCTACAGATGTCGAAAGTCGATCCGACTGAATTGAAGAAACTGGATAGAAAGTCTACTATCCTCCTTCAGGCTGCCCGGGCGCACACTGAATCTGTCGAAGAGAAGGACGTTACCGGCATCGAGGACCCTGGAATGGACGCCTTGCGTGGCTCGTTCGGTACTGTTGGCAGTATCATTAGGGCGAGAAGCGCCAGGAGGATGAGTATGAGCACCACCGGCACTGTTCGGTCTCGGCAGGGTCGGCATCGCGATATGGACATGGGCCGTGATAGCAGCTTATACGAGCCTGGTTCAGAATTCAGGGGCAACCTGAAGCGACATCAGTTGTACGATGCGCCTATGCCGTCGCCCGACATACTGGAGGCTGGATCCGTCAGAGGATCTATCGCAAGTCGACCGTCTTTCGCTCTGTCGGGACGCAATCCCACTATCAAGTTCGACAGTCAAGATGTCGTGCACCAGTACCATCCGACCAACACGGGTGACAACACCGCTACTCATGAACACCGGAGTGCAGTGCATTCTGCGACACTTCCATCCACCCCTAAACCCGGAGAACCCGTGGACGCCTTCAGTCAAGGTTTCCTACCGCCAGTACTGGAATATGACAACGGGGCACTGCGATCCGCGCCTCCAGTGCTAACTGGCCTGGACATGTCGGACCCATATCATCGACCCCGTGCAGAAAATCCCTTCGCTGGCTCCCCTTCAACAGCGACCCTCACATCGTTCCCCTCAATCAGTTCAATAACACAAGCGACTGCGGGATCATCTGTGCGGCCTGCATATGATGACGACGAAGTACGTGATAGCCGCCACCACCATTCGCCTCATCAGCATCACCGACAGTACCCCAGGGGCGATAAAGACGTCGACAGAGAGGAGAGCGAGAGCTTGTGGCATAGGTCCTCGTCGGAGGACGACGATATACCACCGAATCAAGGGTCGATACGGCTGGTCCCTAGTGGAACGTCGACGAAGTTCTGAGCGCTTCTTGCAAGACGGAACTTTTAGATGGTGTTGTATTTGTACGCTGAGTGTACTGTTTTTTTACGTATACTATTTCTGTATTGAACATTAAGGACTACTAGAAGTGCAAAATATGTATCGCGCTTCGGATTTTCGCGGATACATACCTCATTTCTTTCTTCACGCCATTTATGAATTTTAGCGTCGGAATTTCGAGTTTTTATATCCTCGATTTATGCGCTGGGAGGCGCCGCTTTGGGTATGGCTTCTCTGTCCCTGCTCTGTGCACTTTACTGGAGATAGCATTACATTGTGTGTAGTTGAAGCACACTACTACTACTACTACCACTAGTGAGTACTTAATGAGCGGAGGTGGTTTACAGCGATTCCAACACATGATGATGCCGTGCGCTTAGACGGAGACACTTTCCAGATCCCCAGCCCAGGTCTCCGGCTGGTTGCGACTTGTCCGTCGCTCCGGGGCTCCATATGACTCCGGGCGGCTACGATGGAGATTACTGACAAATTACTGATGCTCTACCCGAATCCTACCGGAATCGCACAACTCGATATCCAGCTTAAGCTTGCGTTCCTAGTGCCCAGCCACCATGTATACAGCACCAGCCTATCATGCGTTCCTTCTGCGCTACTGGATCGTCGACTGCGACTTCTGAGAAGCCTGACAGCGGACCTTGGAACCATCTGCTGAACACGTTGAGACCGTATTCGAGGTTGTCCCTCAATCCACAGCCCGTGAGGCTATTGATTTTGTTCTCTTTCTTCCTGTCGTTGTGGAGACGACACTCGTGTTCGTCGTCGAGATCAAAGCATTCCGCGACTTGTAACTCTCCTCGAGGCTGACAGCCAGTTGCTGGCTCGCTCCCTCGGTTGAAGATCCCGGTCTTGCACGGCGTATCTGTGTTTGGCACCAAGATGCTGTTCCACAATTACAATTGATCGCGATGGTAGAGGCTTGGAGCCGAGGGGTGTCACCCCGGATCCCGTCCTGACAGACACTGCGCCCGAAGGTAAGTGGCGGTGTCTACGATATCCGACCGAACAGGTCCAATGGTGAGAGTGGTGAGTACTGAGTAGTTACCATGACCTCACACTACTGGGAGCTGACCATTGCCCGTCGATTCCGTCACATAGCAAACACGTCCATCGGTGCGTTCCAATATTATTCCCAGTTCTTGCGCTCGTATCGCTTTCATTCACCTGGTCGTTAAGTAGCGATTCATTGCTATTCGTTTCAATCTTGTATTGTTATACGCAGCTAGATGGAAGTGTATCTGCTCTCGCTTAACTAGGACCACTTCCATGTACAATAGTTATGTGCGTTCAGTCACTGTAGATGCACCACCACTTTTTGATCGATATTTCTGTTTGGTATAAACATGAAAATCATAGGTCTCTTTTGATCTCTATCAGGTTGTGCTAGCAGCTAAATTTTGATTTTGTCATCGTTTCTGCCAGAAGGAAATTAAGATTTGTAGTCAATTTTTATCTCCTCGGCTCTGGACCGCACTCAAGTGGTAGCTACATGAGCAAAATCTTCAGAACAAGCGGTATATTTCTAAATCCAGAACGGTGCAAGTTGACTACACTGTTGTCGAGATATGAAGCCAAAAAGTTGGAATATCTTAGCAGATGAATTTGAAGCCACAAGGCTCGCACGTGACCGACGCGTCGGTTCAAGTCCGTGTTTCCGCTTTCGGGCAATTCTGCTGCAACCGCGAACCAGCTACTGAACGACTGACAAAGGATACCGACAGATATGCTCAGCGCTCGACCCATTTCCATTCATATGGACGGCCCGTCTCAAGCCCCGGCGAAGACTCCAGGCAGGACACTACCCAAAGGACGAAATGCCTTGCAAGAGAATGCTCTCTACCGTGCGGCACTTCCTGCGACAGCCAAAGCAAGAAAGGTTGCTACACATCACACCCCATTCCATACGAAATCTACCAGTGAGCCTTTACGATCGCTGACCCTACATGTCCGTCTAACTTATGTTAGAGCACCAAGCTACAAGCAAGACCGCATCCAATTCTATCCTAACTAATCTCGCCAAGACTGCATCGAAGCCTCTTTTTGATAAGACCCCATTCCGTAATAGAGCTGGACATACCCTCTCCACACCGCACACCGCAGTCAACAAGATCCAGAAACTCTCTTTCCTCGATCCTGAGCTTGAGATCCCCTCTCAGGTCGCGAACCTTCGTCCAAGCTCGGCCAGGAAGAGTCTACGACTGCCACGGCCTAGTGGTAGCGCAACTAGCAACAAGTTCCGCACACCGGTGACTACGGGCAATCATTGGGACGTGAGCGATGGGGAGGTCGAGGTGCAGGGTGCCAAAGAGGAGGCGGAGAAGGAAGCTATGGAAGTAGAGGATGATGATGAGATTGAGTACATGCCTCCTACTGCTATCAGTATGTCATTCATCAGCATCATTCTGCGGTTCGGAAACTTAACTTGCGTTCTTTGCCAAGTTCCGCCATACGAACCCCCCTTCGAGTTACCCGACTATAAAGAGCTCGGAAAGGCACTTATGAGAGCGGCATATTCTCATCCATACGACGATCGACCACCGCCCCAGCTAGACTTGAGCATATATGACGAGAAATTCTTTGCAGCTACAGAGGCATCGTTGGAGCTCGAGTTGCCGGAACTAGGTGGGCAATCCTGCAGTATATCCTCGCGGTCCCCAGGTGATGGAATCTTATTTTAGAGGATGATAATCTCTTCCTACCAGCACCTACACCAACTGTGGTCCGGGACTCAACGAGTACGACGTCTTCAAGTACACTACCTTCCAGAACAACACGTTCCACAATAAATAGCAGTTCTGACGCAGCGGCTCCCACCACCGCGAAGTCAACGCTTCCATCTAGACGTCCCACTACTCGCGCGGTCACTCGAAGCGCGAAGCCCCAGGTGACTACAAGCGACTCTAGATCTATTGCGGGTGCGAAGCCCGCTCTTGCCCAGACGAGAGCTGCTTCCGTTACATCCACTCGTTCCACGACGCGCTTAAGAGCTGCGGTACCAAGACCTGCTACTACTGTTGCGTCGTCATCGAGCAGCCGAACACGAGCAACATCCAATGTGGCCTCAGCTGCGAAACCAGCATCCACTCTTCCTCGGCGAACGACTAGGACCGCTATAGCTGCGAAGGAAACGTCTGAGCCTGTGGCTGCTAATGACGTAGAGAATTTGCTCCTGTTCGACGGTCAAGATCTAGGAGGGCTGGACGACGATTTCCTGTTCGATGTTTAGAGCGAAAGGCTTTGGTGTTCGCCTGTTGCTTCTGTCCTTGTATATGCGTTCGGACGCCTGTTGTTTTGTCGTTATCTCAACTTCTGATTTGTAGATTGTATCGCTGTGTCTGCAATTTCTCGTCCAGATAGCACATCAGGCGCGTCGTGAACAGCGCTGCATCGCCGGCATTAGTCCCTGACTAAATATGAGTACGAAAATCGAAAAGCCGTCCAGTTCCGAATGTGCCCAGTGGACGGCGGCGTCGTAATTGCGACTCTCGAGAAACATCGTACGCACTTGGTCATGCAAACGATACGCGCTTCCTGGCTCGGACCGGGTCTGCACGCTTTTCGACATTACTTGACTCTCCAGCTCTACCATCTTTTTCCTTTCTATTCCCTGCTCCTTTGGTTTCCTTACGAGCCTTAACTTTCTCCTTCTTCTTCTGCGCCTTCTGGGCAGCTATAATGGCCTTCTTCTCTTTCTGTACTTCAGCCGGTCAAAAAGTGACGGGAAAACTATTGTTCGCTAGGGAAGCGTACAATTTTGACCTTTCCGGACGATTTGCTGCTGCCCTCCTTGGTTGACTTTATCGCTTTCTGTAGGTCAGGCGGGCAGATCAACGGTAAGATCAACGGCGAAGTGAAGCTCGAAGATACCAGAGCTTGTTTCCGCTTCTCTACTTTCTCTCTTGATTTTCCTTCCTGTATTTCGGCGGCAGACAACGCTAGCTCGATGGCTGCGCTCTTCCCTCGTTAGAGGTCAGAGGTATCATTAAACAGGTGCAACTAACACGGCTTACCCGCTGGTCAACAAACTTCTTTGGCTGCTTTCCACGTTTCTTCTCTGACTTATCTGCAGCCTGCTGCGAGGCCCCCACCATGTTCTTAGCGTGAATCGATCAGAGCATGGGAGCTAGCTCTGAGGAAGAGCGGATTGTTTAATATTTTGCACCGTCCCGGTCGATCGGATCCCAGATGGATCTCAGATTAGTATACAGTTTCCTTCACTAAGACTCGGTGCCTCCGCCTGGCTTGAACCGAGCCGCCGGAGGCGCCTAGAAAAAATTTTGATACATAAACTTGGGCAAAATACGCGTAAATCTGCAGTTTCTCATTTTTGATGGATTACATAAGCATTTAAATATGCGGATGAAAATTCACAAGTGATGATTGAGGTCTGGTATGGCTCCCTTGACGAAGAGGCAGCGTCAGGCAAAGCAACAACGTGCTTCGGGCACAAAAGGATTCAATGCCGGTATAATTGAAGACCTTCTCGAGCTCTCCATTGATCCGGACTTCCTCCCCGACGACATCTGCATCAATTCAGAAGACAGTGATGATGAGAAAAACTGGAATTTGCTGTGAAGTATTGTTCACACCTTTGAATTGGTGTGAACATAATGATGAGCACTGATATCTTATTGAACTAGTACAATGAGCATGTAGCATACAACACTAGCTGTCTTGTCACCCAAGTCCTTGATGCATTATGTCATATGGCAAACACCGTATAGTATACCATATATGATAACTCCGACGGTCGGCGCTTCAAATTCAAATATGGAAGAGGCCAAAATATCTAAAGGTGGAATATTGAAAATGTAATCAGATAGGTCGAAAGCTACGACGAAAAGCGATCAATTTGCATCCTTTTCGGTCTCAAAAAGTATTTCCATATTTGGCTAATACGATCTGTGAATCTTGTATTGCCGAGTTGTCGGTTTTGAGCGGAAGGCACTGTACGAGCGCCGACTTGTTGAAGTCACACTCTTCAGCTCAATTCGCCCACGACCTCACACCAGCTGCATACCTTAATGTTTAATACTTAATGCGCAGATGTCATCCGAACTCTCTATCTTACAAGGCGAAACGAGCGAGCGATACAAGTAGCATTGGCAATGCCTGTCGTGACTATCATGGTGAAGATATTGGGCTGATTTATGTGACAACGCGTGCGCCTAGTAGTGGATACAGTACTAATTCAAGGGCGGCCTCCCCGGCAGGGTCCATCATTATGGTCAGAAAGAGAGAGCACGAGCCAACCAGTGAGTGAGTCGTCGCCTCTGCTCTCCGATAGCGTATTCAATTTCTCAAGCTGAAGATCACCGAGCGCTCGCCCTCGGAATATATATATCAACGCGGTGATACGTAGTTGAATCTTGGATACAATGGCACACATTTTGATTCTCAGGGACACAAGCTAGTCTTTGAAGCTAGCCATGTGTCACAGTGTCGAGTGTCAGCTCACGGAAATACAGTCTACAAATATTGAGCGGGCAGCAGCAGAGGTTTCAGACTTCTTATCGACATTGAAGAAATAAAAGAGCCACTGAAGGCGCAGCGAACGCAGCTGAAGAATAAAGGGAGGCCCGCTCCTCTGTCTCATAAGCGCTTGATACTTGAGTTAATCCTAGCGATCGCGCTGTGTTGTATTCCAAAGAAGATATACTTCTCCAGGAGCGCAACGTACCCAAACCTGTTTGCAGTGACACACATATACTCCGAATCACAATGGAGGAACATTGTCCTGGATATACCTTCTTTGTGGACAGATGTCAACGTCGTCCTTGATCCTCGTCGAAAGAAAGCGTTAACCGAAACCTTGAAGGCCTATCTACGTTTATCGCAGTCTCTACCCATCCATCTGTCGGTTGGATACGGAGACAGATTCTGTTGGGTGAGCCAAGCCCCACGACTCCTGACCTTCATTTGGCAGGGTTATCAGTTGTTGATTATACATACGTTGACTGGACTCTACTACGTGACCGTTATTATAATTGTAAGCTCAGTGCTTGCGGTCAGACTCAGACTGCACAAGCCGATCGACGTGGAGATCTCATCGGGAACTGGCAGTGGCGCTCGCAGCCAGTTCCAGCAACTCTCTCACTGACTACCATGTCCTCCGGCCTCCCTTCGTTCGACAGCGCTAGTGGGCCTAGGTATCATAAATACACACCGCCGCGCTCGTCCTTCCGCCGCAGGCGCATCATCTGGTCGTGCATCCTGCTCTTCATCGCGTTCTGCGGATACCTTTATTTTTCTCCGTCAGGGCTGTCCGGATGGACTCCGCTGTCTTCAAATCTCAAAGACTCTGACTATGAAGGCGAAAATGCACCCAAGTACGAGGTCACCCTGTCTGGCACGACTACCCTAGCGCGACTAAAGATACAAGAGATACATGGTTTGCTGCACTTCCTGACGAGCGAACGGACGGAGTCGATGTCTCTGGACCGTGTGCTGGAGCACGATAGTCCTGTCGACTGGGGCACGGAAGTGAATTTGAACGTGTTCTCTGCTGGAGCGGACGACGATAACTGGCCCAGGAATGTGCGAGAGCTGACAGACCGCTACCCGATTGTCGTGTTCAGCAAGGTCCGTGTCGGCTCTTCTCGCTCGTCAAAGATACCTCTAACTGTAAGTCTTGTTGCCGTATGATAGACTTACTGCCCGTGAGTGTTTGTGGTTTCTGAAGCAGGAAATCGCGCTCATCCCGGTGTTTTCAGCTTCTCGAAACGAGCCAAGGCTCTCCTTGAAACGTACAAGCTCACCCCGCCGCCAAAAATCATAGAAGTAGATCTGCGCTCCGATGCGGGGATCCTCAAGCAGCTTCTTGGCCGACTGACGGGGCGGACGACTTTCCCAAATGTCTTGTTGACGAGGAAATTCGATGGAATGTCTATAGGTCCGTGTGTCCTTGCGTTGATGCGTCGCTGATATATTTTTCGAGTGAACGGTGTCGTTATCTACGTGCTGACCGGATTTATAGGTGGCTCGGACGATATTCACGAGCTGCATGAAAACGGGGTGTTGACGAATATCCTCCAGCAAGCGGGTATCAAAGTGGATGGAGTCTTAAAGTGAATGGAGTCTCAGCTCCCCCGTTTTAAGCCAGTCGTATTGTCGATTGTATAAGTATTTGGCATTCTTTGGGACTTTGGCAGGACTGAATTATGAATTCCCCTTCTACGCAAGCATGCTGTTGTGATCCGTATGTCGTGCCTCGAAGCACCCGACTATCTCGGAGGCGAGCATTCTCGACGTCTAGGGACCGATAACCGCGATTAGATTATCGGATTCGCTATTGCACCAGGCGTTTGTTTGAAGTATTAGCCGGAGGCAAAACGAATGGACGAGCTTAATGGATAGGGTTCTCGACAAAGTCGATGACCTTATTTCCAACTTACACCACAGCTGATGTAGATGTGGAAGTATCATGTATTACGCGGCCTGGTTCAGCCAGTTCAGACTCGTGGTAATCACTTCGGGGAACCTTATTTAACGATAAGGCCTGTCTATACGACTTCCATGCGCCACCTTACGGACCTTCGACATGCTTCAACATGAGGCAAGTTCCATGGTAGGATAACATGACAGGCCGGACATGTTGACAGAAGAACATTAATCGATTCGGCGAGGATTGGACCGGCACTAAACTTACTGATGGCAAAATGGCCCGATGGCTGGCATGTTCAATCGTTTTCGAGGAGGGGCAGTTACATATGGGGTGGATACGTCACGAAGACCTCGGAAGGTCCGATGCACCGTCACGGTACCGACGTTCAACCAGCCCCGAAGCTGTTCCTGCGACGAATATGTGGCCGCCGCAACCATCCTCGGTGTGTTCAGGGCTTGCAGAGGCGCAAGCAGAAGTCATTGAGCGCGATGGGTACCGACTGAGGCACGGATACAGAACGCCACCGTCAGCCTACTTTCCAGGGTGACACCTTGTAGAATGACCTCTGTTCGGGTCTCTTGTGTCTCCGAGGTGCTGCTATCTTCGTCACAGCATCAGATGTTGGCATAATGAACAAAGTACGCCATACCGTGGGTGGCCGTTAGATTGCGTGGTTACGAAATGTGTCGGAAAATAAAACCAACTGTCCAGCTGGAGCTTGGCGCCAGAAAATGAAGTCATGACACGAATGGAAAATGGTTGAACTGCTGAAACAGCGAATGGAACGATCTGCAGAACAAACATGATGAGAGAAGATTTCTGGGGAACCAGGCCGAGAAAGGGAAGGAAGCGCTGAGTTTGGATGGGGGGATCAGCCTGGCTGTGCACGACAAAGGGAGTGTTGTTCTCGGTTGTACTGAAGCCACACCTTATTCTCAGTTATTCTACATTCTTTTGTTTGCTGGTCTGGCAATTACCGCTCTTTTCATATAACAACAAAATCAACACGTTCCATCATGGCCCAACGCCGCACCGACACCTCTCGTCGGATGCACATCCTCATGGGCCCAAAGACTCCCTCCTTGGACGACAGCGGGAATATCATCGACTTTGATTCAAAGGGCCTCCCCACCCCACCGCTCTCGCCCCGTCCCGCACCAGCCATGCTCGTCCCAGAGTCACTCGAAAAGCCCCCACTTTTGCCCTACTCCAACCCATCCCATGCCTCTTCTTCGTCTTCCGTCAGCATCCAGGTCTCTGTAAATTCCTCGTCGCCCACGGCAGTCTCGAATTCCTTGAGACTCCTCGATGCGCTTGTCCCTTATACCCGCAAGCGGCCCCGGTACTGGAACCGAACGACATTCGTGGCGCTCTCTTTACTCGTCCTCGTGTCTTTCTACGTGTTCCTGGTCGCCCAGCCCAATCTAGGGGTCCGACTAAGACCTTCTCCTTCCCCCGTGTCGCACTTGCCGGCCATCTCGCCACCAAACCGCAGACCAAAGTATGGGCTTGTCAACCATCGCCCTACACGGCCGCAAGTGGCCATGGATCCCGCTCAAGAGTTGGCAGCTGTGACATCCTTCATCGTGTCATTGCCACAGAACGTGATTCCACCCAGCGTCGATCCTAGCAAGCCGATCGATCCCGAAGTGGTGCTGGACTTTGATACTCGGGGCGAACAAGCGCGAGATGAACTGGAAGAGATTGTGAGGGATGTGTGGACCCGCTTCCCGGTCATTCTGTTCTCCAAGGTGAGTTCCCGTCTAATTTGACAGATCCTGTCTGCACCTCTATTCGTGCTTTGATCATGTACGGGCTGCTGGATCGGGCGGATAGCCTTGGCCCTGCAACAGCGGTGGAACGGAAGTATCGATTAAGCTTGCAGCAGCCGCTGAAATGCATAAAGAGGGTGTCACTGTGCTAGGAGTGTTGCGCATCTCAACTTCCACACTCGTCGACGCTTCCTCTAAATATGTCCGGTGTTATTTTGTGGCGATCCCGCTCTATGGCCGCTGCGCGCATTCTCACTGGTGTCTAGCGCTGCTCTTATCTTGACGCGTTCTTTCTACATTTCAAATATGTCTTGTGCCCTTCCCATTCCACCCTATTTATATTTCAGCGTTTATCGTGAGCAGCATAACTAACTGTCTGCTTCAACTTCAGTACCACTCGGCGGCATCAAGAGAGGTGAAAGCGCTTTTGGAAGCCATGAACCTCAAACCGTCACCCACGATCATCGACATCGATCAGCGGCGTGCGTGGCTCTACCTCCTTCCACCTCTGTTCCCTTTACTAACTCCTGCGGATCCACAGCCGACGCGCACACTCTTATCCCTCTACTCTCCCGCCTCACAGCACCCTATTTGGATGCCGGGGAGGACTCGGAAGACCCTACGTTGCCCATCCTCCTACTCTCCGGCCAACCACTATCACTGTCGCAAATTCGTCAGCTGAACGAGCGCAAGGAGCTCAGACCGATGGTCGCGAAGAGCGGGGCGGTCATCAACGGCGGTAAGCGCAAGAAGGGACACCAGTGATAGCGAGAGGATTCTGAGAAATAGAATGCCCGTCATCGGTTAGAGTGGACAAAACATGTTCTATCTGGAGGTTCTGGGTTGATGTTGCCAAAGAGCAGGTCTTGGCTTGGTGATATAATTGGACATTGTACGACTGGGGGTGTATCTTACGATGCTATTATACTTATTTATGACAAATGATACGCTCAATACATATGTCTACATGTGCCTAGGATTCGGAATCTTCTGAATTAACATGCGCTACAACTATCATAGTTAACAATTAGAATTTAAGGACCGATGGTGTAGTTGGTTATCACGCCTGTCTAACACTGCTAAGTGCACAGGCGGTCCTCAGTTCAAGTCTGGGTCGGTTCAATTTTTGCCAGTCAACCTTATGTTTCGATTCACGAGGCGGATGTGAGCAGGGATAATACAGTATCATGCGCAGTTATTCAACGTTCAGCAGATGCGGAGTCAGATGTAGTGAACGTGCAACACTGGCATTGTAGGCAAGACCGTTATCTTTATACTTGTCAGTATGAGAATCGTGCTTACTCCCCCCCGGGACAAACGCAAGTATTTGACTGGTGTGCAATGTTTGATGGCCCTTTCGTCACGAAGGCTTAAGGAACTGCTACCGGCGCAGTGACTGTGTAATCCTGGATACAAAGCTTACTTCAAGAAACGTACAAGCATGACTTACGGTTATACAATGTTACAAGGATATCTGGCTACTCAACGCGCCTTTCGACCGATAACACACTGGTGTACATGTGTCCCAAACGTGGATGCTGACATGTCACAAGATATCTTTGCTCTCTGCGAACGCTCTAATAGGCGATCGAAAGGGTCATCCAACCACCGATTTGCCCAGCTGCTGCTGGACACCTCCAAACGTACGTTCTGCAAGTCCGGCAGTGCAAGGTTATCAAATATGGAGCTCCAGCGATCGTACGTTTGCAGCTCCAGTGTATGAAGATGTGGAAGCAAAACAGGCTTTGTCATTAATGCTGACCCTGCATAATCTTCCGAAAGGCATGACTCGGGAACCGAGGACAAGCGGTACGTCTGCAGATTCGGGGTGCGTGAGAGTAGTCGTGCGGTGTGGACGCCCGAGAATTGGGTTGGTCTGTTGATACGACCGACGAAGATGTCTAGATCCGTCAGCTGCTCCAGAGGGAAGCAGTCGATGATTGTAGCGGTGTTCAGGTAGGTGTTGACGAGGTTTAGCTTCCGAAGTGTTGGCGCGTTACGGAATGTAACACCCCGAGGAAGACATTCGTGCGTCTGAGGCGGTGGATATGGGTCGTATACCCAGCTGCTTCGGAGGATGAGACTCTCTAGGTTGGGCAGGGAAGTAGAAGACACTAGAGCTTCCAATAAAGATCCCGTCAAGCGTATGTCAAGCGACCGCCATCGCTGCGAGAATTTCCGGATGGTCTGTATAACTTGTAACGGAGCAGGGGATTGCAGCTGCAGCTGCAACGGTTGGTATTCTACTTCCAGCTCGAGACAATGCGGATATGATCGCTGGAGAAGCCTCTCCAGCGCCTCGGCTTGCGATTGCGTAGACAGTGTTGACACCTTTATATCCACATTCGCCCATAGCGATGGTGCGGATAGTGCTATGTCCCTCCAGGCGCTGCATACTTGACCAATAGTGAACGGGTTTTCGAACTCAGGGTGCTGCGAGGGGTACAACTTGCTTGTCGTACAATAGCGCATAATTTCGATGACTAGTTCCGGTAGCAGGCGCCTCCACGGAGACACGATGCCCTTGTGGGCATGAATATGTTCGTTCAGTTCTTTGCGCCTCTGCTCGAGTTTACTGATTTCATCGGTCACCCTTTCAAGTTCTTGCAGGGCATCTGCAATTGCGCCACGGGCCTGTTCTGCCTCTGCTTCCGAAGGCAGGCAGTTCGACGTCACCAGATGGGCGAGTCGAGTGGGGTTAACTGCCATTGTGCTTCGCGTTTTTAGCTCAAGCTGGTTCTCGAAGATATCGCTGCTGGAAGCAACCTCACCTCACTGACATGTTGCCCCGGGAGTCATGAGAGATGAATCCATCTTCCTTGTCCTTTAATAGTTCACGCAACTAGAGGTCCCGTGGCTTGTTGCTAGTTCATGGGAAAGCACAGTCAGCTCTCATGCCCTGCCTTCACGTTCCTTGTCATATGACAGTTGCATAGGAGCATACTGACGTTGCGTTCCGGTAATCCCTTAAAAGCTGCGTCGGCGAATTTAAGTTAGGGAGAAGGGTAAATATTGAATATCAAGTCGTTAAGCATATATCGCGCATGATAGACGATATGGGAGTCCTATTGAGTCCGGTTCAAGGGAGATCAGAAGCGTTGAAACGTTGACGAGCGGGTGATGGCGAGGAGGCGACCGACGCGCGACGAGACCAAAGGCGTGGATTCGTTCCTTCCACAACATTCTGCTGTGCTCCATATAAGACAGTTGCTTGTCTACTAAGTCGTATTTGGGAGGCGCCGTATCAAGCCTATGCTGTGCGGGCTAGCTGTCCCACCGCATGGTAATGAAGCACTGTGCTGAGGACTTGCTATTACTATCGTGACCATGGCTGAGTGTTCACCCTCACCGTTTGCTGCTGTTCACGCGGACCTCCTCAAAATTGGAGCTATCCCGCTTGAAGAATATTTGTTCGCCGACGGTCCCGTCTTGCAGCCGGTATGGGATGTATCCTCGGGGTTGAATATGTACATGACACCGCTGGGCGAGACCAAGGCCGTCGCTAGTAGCGACGAGGACTCTACTCTAGATGACCAGGGCTCAGTGCCCCCATTCGATTCAGGCGGAGGGCCGATCGAACGAATAGCAGATTGCTGCAGGGAATGGAGGGCCGGACTGGTCGAGCCACTCTGGTTGCGACTTAGTGATCCAAAGCTGAGTGGTAGTGTGTACTCGTCCCCCGTGTCGCAACGATGCCCTGTTTATGACACTGTGCAGAATACGGTTTCGCCCTACAGATCAAGCTTTCGCCCTCATGTCAGCGCAGCTATTCGGTCGATACCATCTACGAGTCTGTTGAAGAAGCCCAGCGATCGTGTGCGACTCTCGCAATTGACCAGGGCGCCCTTGACTTCATTAAATATGGAGGCGGGCAGACGCAGCCTGCTCCGCGTACCTCTGAGGTTCGTCCAGCCGACGACCCCCGGAAGACCTACGCCTCACTACAAGACTTTTTCGATGCCTTCCCTCCTAAATCACTTACACTGCCCGGGGGCGTTGAGAACCTGTCTGATTTCAACCCAAGCAAGTGGTTCAACACAGCTATACAAACCGCTCACGCAAAGTTGCAAGAACAGTTCATACCCGTCATACAGAGCAAGGCGGGAACTCGATCATGTCAGTCGCGCCATATACATGTTTCGTGGTTGCATTCTTAAGTTGCACTTGTCCAGCATTTCTTTATGGCTGCGTCTTACGCCTCACACGCCCATCAGCGAAGCCGCTAACGTACATCGTGGAGCCAGTCCTGGAGAAGAAATCTGATATCAAGCCCGCGGTATGTCTCGAGGCGATTTCTCAAGGTGTTGCCGACTACATTAGCTCCGTGACAAAGGACGTCGAGAATAAAGTAACGCCAGATATGAGACGTCTAGTCTCCGGTCATGTTCTCCCAATTCTGAATGTCGAACTCAGAAAGATCCCTAATGCCAAGATCGATTTCGACTACTCTATGGATTTAGATGGTGATTTATATGTCTCATCGTTTGGCGTATGCTACTGTAGCTGATCTGGCTGTGTGGATGCAGGTCGCGGATGCACGCTGACCATCACTATTGCAGCAGATCCAGAGAACATCACATCGGAAGAGGTGCGCTCCTTCACGGTCCCGCCTGATTTCAAGGACAATAAGGATGCAAAAGTTGCGGTACTTTACCTCGCCAATAGCGCAGGGGTGATTGAGTTCGTGCGCGCTCGTATGCCGAAGCCTCCGCCGCCCAGCGGGGACTCCAGCAGTAAGGATGTCCCAGCTGCGTCCAAGAAGAAGAAGAAGAAGCGAAAGAGAAATAAAGCTGTAGAGCCACCATCCCCGTCGGACCCAGGCCCCTCAGGCAACAAGAGAGCAAAACACGATTATGTGCCCGACGCCGAACTAAGCAGCACTGGAACTTGGATTCCAGGGCCTCAAGCGCCACGAGCCACGGGTCCAAACACGTATGGAGGTCCAGTGCATCCCTACCACAGCCCCAATCCTTATATCCCTCCTATGTATCCTTACCCTCCTCCCCTTGCTTCCCAATTCGCGCCGCCAGGCTATTGCCGTCCAGGACCGCATCTTCCGCCACCGCCAATGCCTCCACTGCCTCCACAGTGGGCGAATGGATCACTCTTGCCACCCCAAGCAGCCTCAAAGCCCGATGCGCCTCGCTACTCGTATGGATATAGATGACGGAGCATCTGGTTCGGCTCGCTGATGCCATTGGTCCACCGATCGCTTACGGCTTTGAAGCACTGACAACGTTACTGGGTACGATAGGTATATAGTACATTAGTCACATTTCTGCACCACTTGGCACATCACTGGTATCTTCAAACCTAGGTACTCAGGTAGAGCCTCGTAACCACAAATATCAGAAATAAGATCCGGAACCAGCGTAAGCCCCAACAGATCGTGGGCTAACAGCATCCGGAGTCAGTTTCTCGCTGCCAGCACCGTTCTGGTCCCCCACTTCCAGCGCCTCTGCCTTCCTTCTCGCGTCCTCAACACTTCCCGGCCCGAATGCAGGCACAGGCTTTGTCCACTCCTTCCTCGCTACTGCCAGACGACCGGCGGGTATGCGCGCCTGCAGATCCGCCTGCCCCGGCACCTCCTGGAACACAACTGAATCGTTCATCTTTTGGTACCCCTTCAAGAAGGCGGCCACACACTCTGTTTCCCGCGCAAGCCTTGCTTTCCGCCACTCACGCATCTCCTTCTCGCGGTCACTTGCATTGACGGAGAGGTTCTTCCCGTTAGTGTCCTTCAGGTCGGCGAGCTCCTGCTTGGCCCAAGAGAGGAAACCGACGGATTCTCCGGTCTGTGAACGCTCGCCGGCGTCGACGCCGAGCCATTTGTGGGCGAGGATGGAATGGAAGGCGGCTTCGGAAGAGAGGTAGTGACGGAGAACGGGGGAAACCTCGCCAGACCCGAAGTCGTCCGAGTCTCTTTCCTTGCCCTTTGAGAAGCTCAGCTTGGATTTGTGATGTGAGGATGAGGGCGTCTTTGCTAGAGCGCGGGCTGAAGAGTATAGAGATGCGCATTCGAGATGCAGCTTCGCTATTAAAGCCGGAGACGGGTGGGATTTGGGTAGTGGAGGCCCTGGTGTTATCGTGCTGTCGAACGCTGCCTTTGTGAGCAGTTTGCGGATTGCTAGTGATTGCGCGTCTGCTAGAGACATCCTGTGTTGTTAAAAAGTCAATTTGGGCTAGACACGGGAGCAAATGGAACAGAAAGGAAGGGTTATGGTACCTCATGTTCACTTACTTTACCAGAGCTGCACAGACCTCTCTGCTCAATTCTACTGGTCTTTCGAATTTGCCTGATCCTCCCTTCTCCTTCATCTCACGTTCCCACTCACCTAGACCGACTTCTCCTGCCCATCCGAATATTCCTGCTGCTCTCCCGAGCAAGGAGACAGCAAAATTTAGCCGCTCGTCTTTTTCTTTCCTCTCGTTCTCTAGAATAGACCTCTGCGTCTCATAATCACCTAGAGATACGATAATTGCGCGTGCCAGGTTTGTAAGAGCGAAACCGGAGGTCAAGAGGGTGAAGACCAGATCGGTGGGCAGATGGGGTATGGAGAGTCGGGGTGAATTGTTGAAGAGCTTAGCGGATAACGTTGTACGCCAACTGAAAACTAACAGATGAGCATGAGATGGAAAGCATTCGAGGAGTGCATGGATCGAACGCAACTTGGCTCTGATCGCAGGACTAGTTCGCCTGCGTTGACGCAGTTGATGACACCACACAGATGCGGGGTGTAATCATCAATAACCTGGAATTCGTAGCCGTCGTTCGGTTAGTGTATTATTGCTATACGCTGTGAACTGACCTTGACCAGCCGTAGATAGTCTTTCACATCGGTTCTTTTGCTCTCCTTCAGGGCAGTTCTCAAATTAGCGCGGGCCTGAGTTGCTTCTGCGATCTCGACGGTGTATAGCCCTTGTGGGTCGCTGCAGAAGTCGATGAAGGAGACAGCCCCGGTAGTTGGTAGCTCGAAGAGATAGATGCTCATTGCATGGGAGGAATGGCAGAGGGAAATGAGAAGTCAGGTTGGGACGTTGTGCAATATTTATACAAAAGAGAGCGGAGATGCGGAGAGCTTAAATATTGCGGGGACGATGACCGCTCGAGGTAGCTATGCTTAGCCAGGCGACATCCTTTCGAGGACAGTAATTGCATCTTGATAAGATTGACTAGTCTTCGCACCGCCACACACCCCCAACAGGCAAAGAAGTCGTAACATCGGAAGAAGCCCGTACCTCGAGGCTTTCGCAGGCGCCACCATTTTGTGGCAGCACGCGAGAACAACCATCAACCATCTTACGAACACATGTCACAATCTAAGCACAACACGGTATGTTCTTCCTCGAATCAGGGGTCCCGGTCAAACATTCCATTCAGCCCTCGACAGGAAGAGGCACTGACTTCTCCCGTTTCCGACTAATCCTGGTCCTCTCCGACTTGGCCTGACGTCTTGTCTTCTTCCGGCTGCCCGCTGGAGCGCTCTCTGACGCCCCGCTATCGCCATCCACACCCACCGCTGACAGAGTACCGTTGCCTACGTCTACCGTCACTGGAGAGTCTTCATCAGACAGATCATCTGCAATGATCCCCGTCTTCACTGCTTTCTTCTTCAAGGACTTGCGTCCCTTGGTCTCCTTGGTCTCGTGCTCTGCCGGCGGCCGAAGGCTTGCTACAATACAAATTGGGTAATTTATCAAGGATGAGTAACGGAGTTCTCATGTCGGAATACACACCGTGGATGACGGGTCGGAGTCCGTATATTCGGTACAGATGGAGCACAGCTTGTTCCTTGTCCTTCGCCTCAACCATTAGGTCTATATCAAGTTTGATCAGTTGTAATACACGGTCGTTCTGCACTTTTTGCGCCTACCCATGTCGTCAGGCAAATCATCTGGCAGCTTTTGGCATCTGTCCGCGTGGGCTCTCTTCTCCATTACAGTCTCCGCGCCTGGCCGAGGCTCGCTAAGATGCTGCTTCGGTTTGATTCCTCGGCGCTCAAATATAGCATTCGCCCGGCGAATGATCTCAGCAGGCGCTATGCTCGAAGGATTAATCCAGTCATGGTGATAGTCTAAGGTTACGTGAGTACGAACACGTCATAAGACCGGAGGAAGACTGACCAAAGACGAGAGGAATGTTCAGCTCCTCACACAGGGGTAGTAAGTCTTCCGCGCTGTAACACATCTTTGCCACTATAAGAATGTGCTCGGCCTCAGTTAAGATACCAGACGAACCTCATCATTCTCGAGAACCAATCTATTCCTCACGTTCTGTGGTAAGCGCTCGGTGACCGATTTCTTGATACGCGCCAAGGCCGCCGGCTTGTCTCCATACGTTCCTCCGCCCTATGTCCAACAACAAATCAGATGTGGTCCGTTGCAGTCGCTCAGCACGGCACGAGAAGAATGCCATAGTATGCATGCTTACATGTATGATCATTACGCTATCCTTGCCGAGGCCCATCCGGTCAATCATCTCGCAGTGGTATGTCAGGTCGCGCACCGCATTGGCTATGACCTCGTCCTTGGGGCTCCCGAGCTGGGTAAACTGCCCCGGATGTGTAGTCAGCCGATGGCCCAGTCTGTTCGCAAGGTCGCCGACGGCTTCCAGTTCGGCCGCGCAATACTCGAGTGTGTACCCATACTTGGGGTGGGAGGCGAAGGGGAACATCTCGGAGGACATTCGCATGAAACGAATGTTCTGGGCAAGTCGTTAGTGGAAATTTTTTCAAAGATGTTTGTACTCACGTTTTCTTCGTTCCATTCAATGAGCTTGAGGAGATCTTTCACGTTCTGTCGGCCGAGCTCTTTGACCCATTCTATACCGTTCTTCTTGATAGTGTCGATTCTACAAATCGTTTATTCTTTCTCCGAATTGAGCCATGGGATCTAGCAAGACATACCTGCAAGTCCGAGAGCAGAATATCGCCTCGCTGGCAGGCTTCTTATTCCTGAGAATAGTGTTCAGACATGCGTAGCCTGAAATCCGCTTAGATAGCCTCCAAAAGTACAAGTACAGATGCACCAACCTAGGCGACCCTTGAAAGTAGTTTCCTTCTTTTCCACATCGGGTATGACATACACAGGCTCCGGCTTCGGAGGTCTAGGTTTTCGTGTCTTCGGGACAGCACCCTCTTCGTCAGCCGGACCTACCTTCCTCGTCTTCCCCTTCCTCTTCCTCTTGTCCGTGGAATCGTTCTCGAGAGGCGTCGAGTCCGACTCTGACTCAGGACCAGGTTCTTCTACCATAGCGGTACGCCGTTTCCTTTTAGTCGGGGAAGGCGAAAGTGTGGGTAGAGCGATTCCTTCGGGAAGAACGAGACCTTCCGGAAGGGGGCCTTTCAGAGTCAGCTCTGCCAGAGTAGAGTAATCGATAGGTTGAGCGATTGCAGACGCTCTTGTACTGCGCGTAACACGAGAGTGTGTGACATCCGGGTCTTTGGGTTCCTTCCAGCGGGGCATAGGAGCTACACCCGGTGTTGTGCGGGCTAATAGTGAGAACGGTCGATACGGTAGCAGACTGTGGCTGAATCTGAAAACACGAGGTAAAAAGCGACCTCTGTGCGCGATAGAGAGTGTTGAGTTTAGAGACGCCAATTTTGAACCGGCGGATAGTCTGTTGCAGAGTTGTGAGTTCGCTCTGGCGTGAATTTCGAAGAGACGGCGTCGAACATACCTGTATGCAAATTTGCTGAGTCTGAGTATACAGCGACAACTTGCAGGTGGCTAGGACTGTGTTGCTGACAAAGGACGAGAGGCGGATCAGCCTGCACGCCGCCAGAATATTGCTTTCCATGACTTGTCGCCGATCGATGCCCATCTCAGTGCATATGCGTCATCCCGACAAGCCAATGGTAGACGTCGCTGTCAAGCGGAGCAAGCCGCATGGCTTGAAATGGCATATTTGACTTTGTTTGTAGAAGGAAACGGTGGCTGATCGACAAGCGAGCCATTCAGACCGCTTGTGAGCTTGTCATGCGGGACTACAGGTAATGATAGATATGCATATAGGAACACACAAGAGTATCACGTTAGGTCTATCCGCTGGCATGCCCATGGCTTCGGAGCATTGTTTCAAACTTGTCATCGCCGCAGTGGCGAAGGTGACAGACTAGAGAACGAAGCAAGACTTGGGCCTTATAATAGGACAAAGAAGGTTCGAAAGGCGTTGTAGGCACCGGGAACAAATGTTCGAGGCCTGCGCTGGTATAAGAAGCCTCGTCGTGACACAACTTGCCTGAAGGGTGGGAAACAAGATCTCGACATAGATCTCTGCAGCATGCCCCAAGTGTTCTATCGTAATACGTACCTCACGGATGACCAGAATCCCATGCATAAGACGCCCTTCGTCTATGCAAATTCGCACCTGGTTGCTAGTGACAGATCACTCCCCACGATCCTAGCTGAAATGTCCAGCTAGGATGATGAAGAGTGAGCTATGACCACAGATATGTATCATGCACGCATGTTGAAATAGATCCACGTAACAATGCGGTCGAAATATTTATACTTTGACATTAGTGATAAAAACCAGCCCAACAAGTGATAGGTCCAGTCACCTTCACACCCCCCTCCTCGATCTAGTCCCCGCCGTGCCTGCTGGCGCCTTCCGCTTCTTGAACAAACCACCGCCACCAGGCGTAGAAAGCGGAATAGCCGCCTGAGTAGGTTCCTCCAATTTGGCCGACACATCTTCCTCCTTCGTCGGTGGTACGTCGGTAGTCAGCGGGGAGTCGTTAGGCGGAAGTGGGAGGGATGACTGTTCAGCCTTGACGACAGGCATCTCGTCGGGAGATTCTTGTTTGAGGTCCAGCGCAGCCGCATCCACATTGCTCGATTCAGGAGCAGGACTGTCTTCGGATGGTTTCTTCCACTGCACCTTTGACCATTTGGGCACACCAGTGGCTCTTGGCGCGTTCAAGGACGTTACACCTAGCATAGAGCCGGAGGGTGCAGCATCCGATTCGACCTTCGTTTCGGACAGCTGAGTTTCCGCCGGTTCTTCCTTCTTGGTCTTCAGTTTTATTGGAATGAGACCAGGATCATATAACTCTCCTAACCCCACATCCAACTTTTTCTTCTTCAGCTTCCAACCCCTGCCGGTATCGTCATCGGGCGCGGCCCCCTCGGCCAATCTTTTCGTTGCTTCACTACTGATACTTGTCGGTTCAGGTTCAGGAGCAGGAGACGCACTAGCACCCTGGGTGGTCGTCGGCGCAACCATCTGCCATTCACCCGCTACGCCCATCGTCCGCCTTCGCTCCGCCTCAGCCTGCCTACGCTCTTCGTCCGGGTCCTGGATGCCGAGTGACTCTGCAGTCGAGTAGTTTGCCCATGGACTAGAAGGTTTCGGCGCTGCGGTGGGTTTTCGAGAGAAGGAAGCGGCGGGTGCTGAAGAAGCTGAAGAACTCGCGCGTGCGATGCCGGAGCCGACATCTTGTGCGAAAGCTGCTTGAGCAGCCTGGGTACACCGATGAGTAAAGCAAGCATAGGAGTGAAAGAGCGCGTACCTGTTCTACCCTCGCCATCTCCCTCTTCTCCTCTTCAGTATCCTGCTTGCGTTTCTCGCTCGCCTTGTACAGCCCTCTGACGAATCGCTCCTTGTTGCCTTGGTGCCTCAACCCATTCTCGTGCTGTCTCCGAGACGGTGCATCGTCGGTAATGTAGATCTCGCAGTATTTGCAGTAGTACTTCTTCTTGGATACCCAGTATTCGCTCATGATTGATCAGATCTCAGAGCCCGGTTCGAGGTGAACGATTCAGATCAGGAGCGGCATGTGACACTGTTACATAGTGTTACGTTGTGGCAGCTTGTACATGTGGCGCCCCGTCAGCGTGGTCTGATATGCAAGTGCATCTGCTGCATCCCACATCCTGTTTGGAGGTAACATCTCAGCGTCGTGTGAAAGCTTTGACTCTTATAGGGCCGGGCAGGAGGCTATTCTGGTCTTTGCTAAATGTACTTTTGCCCCGCAACGAGCTGAATGTTGGTGACTGACAGCAGTACTCCAATGCTGTATGACATTATAAGAACAAGCAACTTCTGTAATACATCACAGTCTCTCTGCTGAATTGCGACTGTGTGCGGTATCATATTGCCGAGCCTTCCTTCCGAACGTCGTCGGATCTAAGATTGCCCTCAACCTTCCGAAGGCCTAGGGCTGGAAATAATCATGAGCTGCATACCGTTCCCACTGTGTGTCTTGATTGTCCACACACTACGCGACAGATCGCAGCGACCTGTGGCGACTGTCAGACACCCATCTGTCTTGTACATATATACCACCAGGCTGGCTTCACTCAACTACCGCGGAACTGACGCCAATGCCTGGGCGTTTGGACCCTATCGGTACCAGCACCAAGCTGATGCCCCGCGAGAGCGAAGATGATCCTGCATCCCCCGTGGCTGGAAAGGGGGACAATAATGGCAAGATCAATGTCGCTGCTAGAGTCACTTCACTTCAAGTTACAGACCTTGAGACAAGGGAGCCCCAAGAATACAAGCTATACAAACAACGTTTCGTCGGTCTGGTCGCTCTTGTAAGTAACGGAGGCTGTGCATCCCAGGATCCCATCTGTTGACCTTGAACGCCTAGTTCTTGCTCAATGTTGTCTCCGGAATGACCTGGGCATGGTTTGGTCCAATAGCCAACAACAGTGAGTATCATACTTCCGGAACTTGTTCCTTGTTTATTCTTATGATTTTTCTCGATCACCAGCTGCAAGAGATTATAATATCTCCTTGGATCAGGTTAACTGGCTCGGAAATATCTTCTCCATCGTTTACTTGCCAACAGCCATAGCTCTCCCCTCTTTAATAGCACGCTATGGGCTGCGAATAACTGTAAGCGACAATAAACACCACCGTCATGACTGGCTCGATTGACGGTATCATCTGCAGTGTATCATTGGAACTGTATTTCTCCTACTCTCAGCATGGGTTCGCTACGCCTCCACTCCTAACTCATTGTCGTCTGGGTGGGCATACGCATTCCTTGTTATTGGTCAGCTATTGGCTGCCTTTGCGCAGCCTGTTTTCCAAGTTATTGGGCCTAAATACTCTGAGACATGGTTCAATCTACAAGGAAGGACAACAGCCACCATGATTCTTGCAATCGGTGAGAATCGCCGTCTACTTCCCCAGACATGACCCTGATTATTCAGGGCAACAGCAAATCCGATTGGTGGTGCTTTAGGGCAGCTCATCTCGCCGATTGTGGGAAGCACAAGGAACTCTGTGCGTGAATTCCTGCTGTGATGAGCTGTCCCGTCGTTATTTGACAATGATAGATCTTGGTCATTGGGATCATATCCACTGCTGTCATACCTGCCGTGATTTTCATCGGTAATACACCACCTACACCCCCTAGTATGTCATCTATTGCCAATCCAAGCTGCTTGTTCACCGCACTACTATCTCTCTCTTGCAACCAATAGCCTACATTGCATCGCAGGATTCTCCTTCCCTCAGTTCGCTTCTGCGTGCCATGGCTGGCACACAAGACCCTGATACGCCGGCTTACATGTCAATTCGAGAACGGATAGATTTCGCTATAATGATCGCAGTCTTTGGTGTCCTTGTAGCAGGGTATGCAGTGTTGAGCACATTCCTTTATCCTGTTGCTGAAAATTCGTCTCCACAGAACGAATACGTTCTCAATCCTGAGCGACCAATATCTGGTCCGTATGATCTACTGTCTCTGTCAATTCTGACCTCTTGGCTTGACAATCACTCCGCTAGAGTCCAGCCGGCTACTCTTCCGACGTCGCAGGTCTCATGGGCGCCACCCTCTTTCTGTCCGGTGTAGTCTCTGCAATAGTGACCGCGCCATTATTCGATCGCGTATTCACTCACCATCTGGGTCTCACCTGCCGCGTCGAGTGTCCTATTCTTGCCGCCGGATGGCTTTCTTTGGTTTGGGCAGGTCGGTTCTGTTGTCAGTCGCTCGAGCGTGTGAATCGAATGTCGACTATTCCATAGTGAAGCCGCATAACGCAGGCGGCTTATTTGCCATCATGGCAATAATCGGAATAACCTCTGTCACGATGCTTCCTGTCGCGCTCGAACTGGGATGCGAGTTGACAAGGAACGCCGATGGTAGTTCCGCTCTCCTTTGGGCATCGTACGTCTACTGTTGTTCTCGCAGGGCTGTCGTGCGGCGCTGAATTTCGACTCTCTTGTCGCAGAGGGAACCTTTTCTCCATAATATTCATTTTGAGTGAGTGTTCCACGCATTGAATAGGGCTTATTGACGACAGTGTGAAATCAGGTGAAGGCGCTTTACGCGCAGGCCCTAACGCCGATCCACCTCTCAATATGAGGAAGGCTCTCATATTCAACGCAGCATTCATTTGCGGTTTTGTTGTGCTGACAGTCGTCTTTAGGGGCAAACAGGCGAGAAGACAATTGGATGAACAAAATATTCGCGAGTCTCGACGAGAAGAGGCCGCATGATGTATTATCTCTCTGTATCGTGTACACAGCATCCGTAGATTGCCACCATTCCTACCAAGTACGTATGCCTTGTATCTGTATCTTGATTCATACTAGATGTTCAGGATGCGGGGGTGTTCTGCAAATGTGTGTATGCGGGCTAGAACAAATACAGCCTTCAAGAAGCAAGGATATGATTCAGGTCCGGCTATATCGTTGGAGTGCTAACCAGTAAACACCGAATAAATAGATGAGTAGATAAATAGATATCGTGATGGTCATCGCGGTGTTTGGGAAATAGTTTATGAATATAATTAGGCATCTATTCGGGCCAGGCCCGCGAGCGTACGGTCTTTATCCAATCGGCTGCGGCGTCAGGGAACTTGAAACACAGATCAGCTTCCGTGCTTTCCATGTTGAAAAGAAACACACCTCCCAAACCATGACACCGGCATCCCAACCCTGTTTCTTGGCCATAACAAGGCATTTAGCAAGGAGGGATGGATCGATGTATCCGTTGTTCGCGTCTCCAGAAGCTTTAGCGGGTTTGCCGATGACGATTTTGCTCATATTGACACCAGAAGCTGCGATCTCCAAGACGGCGCTCCCAGGGTATGTACTGGACGAATGGTTAATTAGGCTGTCGCACGTGGTGTACTCGGTAGTGCCCTCTGATGTCAGAGTGAGCTGTTTAGCGGGGTCGCTATACTTCCGACGAGAACTCACGGTTATAGAACTGGACGTTGTACTGTGGTATTTATGAGGACGTAGAACTCTGACGAGAAGCATGGCAACGTACCCAGTCGATATTCGAGCCGACCTCGGTGTGCACCTTCAGGTATGCTCCGCCACCGTAGTAGTTGTCATTTCTGAACCAAGGCGCCACAGCTAGAGCGGTTTGGTATCAGAGGCCTTCATTGTTCTCTTGTGTAGAGACTTACGAGCGTGAGTAACGATATAACGGCCAGAGGGCAAATGGGACCGTAATTGCTTCGTGAATTCGATCAGCCATTTCTCGGCACTGCCGTCGCCCTTGTTTATGGCGTCAAAGTCCTGCTTGATGTATCAGCACGGAGGATTCGATTCAACATGTAAACGGCGCACCTCATAGTCGACATCAATACCGTCGACATCATACTTCTTGACCCAGGCAGCCATAGTATTGGCAGCGCTAACTGGGTCAGTACCGGATGAAGTAGGCGTCTCGGTCGCGCCAAACGCGGACACTATGAGCCTGATGCCCGCGGCCGCGTAAGAAGACTTGATCTGCGAGCGTTCTGTTGCAGTCAGCGACGCCCACGAACTGGCTTGGTCTGAAGGACCGGACGCGAGCAGGAAGGACAGGATGCTGTAATCTCGGTCAGCATGACAAAATACGTCGTGGGGGCCACCAGTGACTGACAAAACATTGTAACCTTGGACTTCAGTTGTGTTTGGCGCGCCATTTTCATTGGGCACCCACTCGTCGGTGTAAATCACCCAGTGGGGAGCTGCGGGAGTGGCCAGAGGGACATCCCGTGACTCTTGGACTGGTGCTGAAAGGACCGCGGTAATACACAGAGGGCCATACAGGAGGGCGGCAATACGAGCGAAAGTCAGAGAGACCATGTTGATCGTCGGGTTATAGCAAATCTTGCTGTTGGTGCCGGGAGCCAAAGCTGGCGTCCTAGAACGAAGATGGCTCCCTAATTATATGCCCACTGGTATGGCCACCGTCGTAGGATTGAGACATATTTCCCAAACACGAAAGGAGGTGCATTCGACAATGAAACGAGGAGCTTTGGTTCGCAATATGGTTTGCCTTTCGGCCGCTGGTGCATCCATAGTCGCTACATTGCATTTTGGGCCAACGGGATCAACTCCTCGGGTTCGGAATATTGGAAGGACATCCTCATGTCCACATCAATGTTATCGACTTGTATCCCATACGGTATTCGCGTATCAGAATGCCTTCAGCCCTTGTTCTTGTACCATAGTGTACAGCAACTTGATATAGCATCGGCGTAGATATTGGTGGAGGCGTGCCTGCTCGATTGACCCACGGATAAGCAGGAGCCTCGCACATACAATTAGTATGTAATGATGCGAAGGAAGGGATGGAAGAAATACCGAAAATGGAGAATCCGAGCGCAACCTTCTCAGAAGGTGCAGGTACAACTAGGACATCAATAAGTTACTATCGACTCGCCGTCCATATGCTTCAGTCCTCTAGCCATGCATTCAATGGACCTCGTGGAGAGGTGATGGTTAACCATAGTGACTCACTCGTACATTCCCACGGCACTAAGCATGGTCAAAATGGGACATGGATAGGCATGGAATGCACATTCACGGCAAGGTGTGTGAGTCGCTTGGGATTGTGCGAGTGATCGCTCCCGTGACAATCAAACGTTAAAAGTGAGCGTCGTTGGCAGGGCGACAGAGCGCTGGGCACGGCGTTTTTGGATGAATTCAACGAGCACTGAGACTGTGGTTCTTGCCGTGTAATATTCCCGCAGGTTCAACACATGAAGGCATGAAGAGTCGGCAAGATCTTCCGATACTTGGACATCGACAAGAAGACTTCTGCACTTCTGCAGCTACAGTCGCACAATCAACAAGCTTGGTGAAGTGATTCCCCCCTATTCTCCCGCATCGGAAATATTAATGGAAGTATCGTGCAGGAAGACATTAGGCTACTTGGACCCTAAACGAAGGTATTCGCACAAGCCAATTTGCGGCAGAAACCCTTTTCCTGGCATTTCTGATCCATTTACAGTATACCGATGACAGGATACATATCCTGTCACGAGGTAGGTTCTGCAGGGGTGTATAATCTCATTCAGGTGGCCATAACAAAAGTGCGTAGGAAAATCCCGCTGACATGGTTTTTGGATATTTTCAAGCACCTCATGATGTCAGTTTTACACCAAAAAATCCCGTCTGGTAGAATCTTTTGTTGCCCTTAGTTGTCTGTATCTGTATACACCCACATGTTATAACTTCAGCAGACACAGCCGAGGACTTTACTTCACATTATTTATTTGTCCGACTCAGCATCTGAAGCTTTTTTGAATCCTTCGAAGTATTTCCTGCGAAAGTCCTGGTGAGCTGGAACATGGGCGACGGCTTCTTCATTCCCAGTAGGGCTCTGCTCTGGTACAGGCGGAGGTACATCGAAGGTGGGTGCGGGATACTGCTCCGAGGTCGTCTTACGGATGGTGACCAACTTCAAGTGAAGTATCAACACATGGCTCTATGTGAAGCGACCTCGACTCACCCTGCGCCCCCACGATCCAAAGTCTTGTAACGAATTGGCAACGACCTCCATTCCGTCGCATAACATTGTCTTAATGTCAACTTCTTGGTACTCGTCCGTGACTGTAGGTAGGAAGAAGACGAGACGTCCCCTCGGCTTCAGAAGGTAGCGTCCTAGTAGCACTAAGTCCCTTGCTAGCTCAGCAAGCTCGTAAGGTTTTGTGGGGGGTATGTATGGCTGATCGGGACTGTAATAAGGACCGAGATGAAGGACACCGGAAGGATGCGATGGCACAGAACTTACTCGCGGACCGAAGTAAGAGTTGAAGGGGGTAAGTTGGGCCTGCACTTCTTCCTACCCAGTCGCTTTGCCCCAGCACGTACGCCATCTGTGCACAGCCGCTAGAGCTCATGGGTGTCTCATAACATTCGTTTACTCACATGGAGGGTCTGTTATGATAGCGTCAAAGAGCTCACCGCACCTCCATGGGTTGTGAGTAACATCGAATGTGCACAAGCCGAGGATCCTAGACGAAACGCCATATTGGGAGGCTGCACGAATGATGCCTGGCTGGTCCCCTTATAAACGAGTTTATTGACATCAGAACGTACGTAACGCTATAGAGTAAGCAATCTCCTACCTTTACCCCTCATCTGGCGACCGTCGATATCTGAACCAAAGACTTGGGCACCAAAGTAAGCTGTAGTCTTTTCCAAGAATTATTCTGTCGCTGTTCAAAGGAGAGATAACGCAACACGCACATAAGCCATACTTCCAGTACCCATGAAGGGATCATATATTACTTTGCCAGGAGAGGCCTGTTGACACAATCTGAGCAGATTGAAAACACTTGGGGGTGGCACTCTACCAGAGACTGATTAGCCATGAGCAATGAAATTTCAGCCTCCATGCTCGTATTTCCGTAGTATACGCGCTTCTTCACGTCGAACTTCCCGACAAGCGGTCTTGCGGATCCCTCTTCTATCTACCGAGAAGTTAATGTGACATTTTACGCTACAGTTCGAAGTTCGAAGCTCGAAGCTCGAAGAGTACGGACATACCAACCTTCCGAACCAAACTCGAAGGAAACCACCGTCCCCTTCGTGTTTAGCCCTTGTAGTTCCGCTTCTGCTCGGATCTGTAGACTCATGGTCGGATAATTAACTAAGCAATTCATCCAAGCCAATCACGAACATTCTTCAAAACATCCGAGAACGATCTCGGGATTCTTCATATCGATTTTACCCATAAAATCCATATACGAGAAGCTCTCGATGACCTGCCGTTGTCTTGATTGCGCTATCGTGTGATTATACGCAGATACGATAAACTTGAAGGAAGTATCCTCAATATATCGCGACCACAGGTGACGATTTCGGCGGTTAGCCTCGTGAACTTCTTCATATGTTGAACCTTGAGCATAGAATTCGTAGACAGCTCTGAACAAACTTGATATTCGTTGTCCATGGGACCATGATCACGCGCACTCACTTGATTAGAATACATCGTCTGGCTAACAGTCTAGCATGCTGTTCCTCTTCGAGCTCAAGTACCACAAACGGACTCGACGAACTCCGCACTTCGCCAGGAGACGTGGGGAAGGTGATAGTGAAGCAGTTTAATTCGGCGATTGAAAGAATTTCGGGTATTCTGAAGCTTTCATGCGCTTGTGCAAAGACGAATAGATATGGAGTCCTCATACTTGATAGTACAACGCTCGCATCGAAATGATTGAATGACTCGGTTTCTACAGGGCCGACGGCAATTTTGACGGTTGATCGAGATCAACTCTGCATTCGTCGCTGTTCTGAACAGAGAACAGACTGTTGAGCTCATGAGTCTCTTTCGGAAACTACTCTAGGACGAATCTTCTCGATGGCAACCGTCATGAAGTCGGATCTTAGTATACTCGTTCTTCTCATTATTCTTGTCTTCAATGGATAGTTCGTGTGAAGCCCAACTCATCCTGGATTGGATGTTCCCGCTAATATATCACCAGGTTACCGAGCGCCCCAAGTGTCTATCTGTCCTTTGAAATCTTTGGAACAGACATTTGACAGCTGTACCGCTACTATGGTTCAAGACCACGGATATTTAAGCTCGACAGTCCTAATATCCTGTCATAAACTGCCTCCTTCACCTTCGCAGTAGTCGCCATGAGTCGCCAGGCTACCGTGGTACGGGATGTTCTCTTCATGCTATTAGGATAACTACTGACTACCTGCCTACAAGTCCACGCCCAGCAGGGAAGATCTACCCCGCCATGACATCCAGCCTCCGGTGACCCGAGTCGGTACTGTGGCAGCGCATGCGGCGGGCGTTGTAACGCAACTTGACCAGGCGTGGAACACCGCGTCGGTCCAAAATGCCATACAAGTCCTCGAACAGCTGTCTGACTTGGGCAAAGCGCTCCCCTTCGTAGCCCCAGCATTTGTCATGTTATCCTTGATTATCAAGGTGGAACAGAAGGCACGAGATGCCGATGCCAAATGTTCTGATCTCCTGGATCGCATCACTTTCTTGGTTCATAATCTCGAGGTACTTCGACGTGTCAAGGTGACAGAGTCCACGAAGCGCGTCGTCGAAAAGATGAATGACGCGATCAAGGATGCTGCAGCTCTCATTCAGGCCTACAGGAAGCAGAGTGTGCTGGCGAGAAGGCTGCACATAGGCAATAGGGACAAATTCGTAGCTTGTGCACAGACGGTCAACGCCTGCTCCAGCGATTTGATGATGACTCTGCAAATCCAGCAAACCAGTCAGTTGGATGTCTTGACTAAGGAGGTACCCGTGGACTCGGAGGATGAAGCTGCACAGAGCTTCGTGAGCCAAAATGGCGGCGTAGAAAGGATTCGAACGGATCCCACCTTGATCGCCCAGTTTGCCAAGGAGCTACATCTGAAGGTGGATGGCGATGCAATCCAGCAAATTAATAGCAATCTTTCGGATCTGATGCAAGAGAATCAGATTCGTCTCGAGCATATGCTGAAGGTGAATGTTGGAACAGCTGTAGTGCACGGCTTAAAGGATTTGGTCGCGCAAATGTCTAAAGCAGAGCAGGAGCAGCAGTTCACATGCCTTCAGTGCGACAAACCCTTCCGCAATTCAACTAATGGACCCAAGTCCTGCAATTTCCATCGCGCTCCATACGACTCGTGGGTTCGACAGAATCCGTGCTGCGGCTCTAAGAACCCTTGTCAATGGAGCTCGCATCGTGCCACCCATCACTGCGAATACCCCTACGCCTCATTCTTCGACTATACTTCCAAGATATTGAATTTCGTGGACACAGTCGAAAAGTGGTCGGAGGTGGAAGACCATAGCCTTCTTCAGAAAAACAGCTCTCAGAAGGCTTCCGTGGGCCGACTTCTCCGCCTGGTATCCAAAGCTGCTATTATTCAAGAACGAACAATTCTCATACGAGTCGGCCAAGTGTGGCATACCGAGAAGTACTTCTTTGATACTTTTACGGCCGACGATCTCCGCCAAGTCAATGACATCGTGCGTATGACTGGCAATACAGTTATCTTCCGAACGTCTCCCGAAGACTCTGAATACTCAATGGCTGAATGGGTTTTGTCGGAAGCTGGGGACATTACAGGTGTGCGACTGACAGCTAAAGTGGCCACCTCCCCTTCACCCTTCGTCACTGTCTGTCCCGTTGATATCACGCAGTGCACCAAGGCAGGCGATGTCCGCGTGGAATCGGAGGGTGGACTGCACGCACATAAGCCTCAGACTCCTTACGTCCTACCAAAGACTGTGCGAGTAGGCCACGAACTCCACGACAAGCCCGTTCGGCCTACGCGCACAGACTTCAAGACTCGATCCGCTCCTTCTCTACCCGTCAAGCTGAAAGTTACATCTGACCCCCCGCTACAAGCCAATCCACAATTCGCGAGCTTTGAACATGATAATTTCAAAGGCTCGATTACCATTTTCAACAACTCACCTGGCACCTCCTCTAATCCAATCACCATAGTCTCCGTGTCCGCATTCTATCGCCTGGTTGGTGATGAAGAATATAAACCGGTTAAACGCTTGCAGGTGACTGGCCAGGCAACTCTGCCTATGACGATCGACCCAAAACGTTCGAGTGTACTTGATCTCGAGGTCGCTGTGCCCCGTTCAGAGGAGGATGCTAAACTGAAAGTTCAGTGGTTTAACCGGGCCTTCGTTGCTCGGAACCGACCCGTCAGAGTCAAGTTCGTCTTCAGAGACATTGATGATGATGAATGTTCACTCGTCGTCGAACATGTTTTTGACCCTTTGTTCCCGCTTGAGACACAGAAAGAGCAGGATCTTGCGTACTTCTATTTTGACGACATGGAGCACTGGACTCGACGGGGTATCCGCGTTACAGATCCCGATAAACATGAAAAACGGGTTGTCAGCATCGGCTCAACTGATGTCGATGTGCTTCGCCTCAAGAAAATAGTATACCAAGCGATGAGCACTGGGGAGACTGAAATTGACATGAGGATCGGGAAGGACGACGATGGAACATGGGAGTGGCGTGCCTGGGCCCTGGTCGACGTTTCTTGCTGTCGAGTGTATGCGTTCAAGATCCTCTTGAAGCAGGGCCATCGCGTCAAAACCCCCTCCGCTGCTTGTCTTGGCTACGTGCTTTGTCCCGACTACGGAGATGTTCGTGAGCCGGCGCGTCCTATACGATATGCCACAGAGACTGTTTCCATGCCCCCACTCCTTGCTCCGATCGCAGAGAGTTTCCAGACGGATGACACCTTCGATGATTTAATTCCTGCTGTGCCGAAGCCAGCCACGGATGCAGCTGTGACGCCCTCGGTAGGGCAGGCGGTTATCTCTGAAGAGCTAAGTGCCCGGCTAACGTCCATTGATGCGAATCTTTCACGGATTGCTACGGCACTGGAACTCCTTGTCGGGCACCTCTCCAAAGCATCGTAGATGTACAGGAAGGTATCGGCCTTGTGTCTCAGCTGCTACTCATTATTACACTCCAGCTTTTGGGCTTGTGTTCGTCATTCCAAGATAACAGTTTCTCCGGCTTAACTCGAGTATAGGCACTTTATCCCGTGACCAAGGCGTGATGAGTGGTTGTTACAAATTAAATTGTCTATGTAACTATCATCGATTATATCTTCCAAGTGAATCGTGCTTCATAATATTAAGGTTTAAGCTTCCCTTAGTATTCGTATCTTCTGTAGGGAGTGACTCGCCAGGTGCGTGCTACATTTCTATACGCCCATACACCGGACTCTCATAAGTCTCTTTGATACAGTAGATAGCACTCAGACCGTCATATACACCTGCGCTACAACATCGGGAATCGCTGATTGCACCGCAATTTATGCGATGAAAAAGTGATCTGACCGAAGACTGCTAGCTCTCTCAGAACTCAATGCCACTCATAGCCTTGAAGATGCTTATCATTCCGCAGTCTCTAAGAACCACAGGCGCTGACGGCAAACGCCAGTATAAATTAATCTCAGTACCCGACAGACTCGTGGAAACCTCCTTATGCAACACCCTGCGAGGCCTGACCCGCGTTCTTCTGGTCCGTTGCAATGTTGGTGTTGAGCTTCTTCCTGGGTAAGGTACGACCTCGTCAATGCAACACCCAGGGTCAAAAGAAACGGCACGTACGTCTCAGCCGTGATCTTAGACGAGATGTCAGAAGTGCTTGAGCCAGCAGCCTGCGCCTTGGCGAGCTGCATTGTTTGGGTATGTCAGACTATTGGGACACTTGTGCAGAGAAGACGTACCTTAATGTTCAAGCCCTGTACCTCAGCGGTCAGCTTGAGGACCTTATTCTTGATCTTCCCGTTCTGGAGAGCGGTCGCTGTAATTTTGAGATAAATCTGCAATCCGGCGCGTGTCATGAAAATCGAGCCCTACCTGCAGAACCACTAGCGGCAGAGATGGCAGGGTCAAACTGGTCCGTCTCGGCGCTCTCTGCAGCTTGCCTCATGGTCTCGATGTCAGCTGCCGTCTGGTCATCCACGGTGGAGAGATCGACATTTGCGAAGGGATCTGATCAATAGGCGTAAGTTCTGCTGAATGACACTGTTGTTTACAACCTGACGCACCGACAAAGACAGCGTTCGCTTGGGCTTGCGCGTCACCGGCAGTACCATTCGAAATCTGGAAGTCGGCGTAGCTACACAGTGTATGTCATCGTGAGCGTCTATGTTCGTCTCTGAACTGATCCTACGTACTCGAGGAGCTGAAAGGCCGCCCTTCGGACTAAACCGGTGGACGAAGGGACCGGGGCAGCCGCCACGAGCGAGGCAATGGCTGGGAGCAAGATAAGGCTGGCGAAAGCAATGCGAACCATGTTGAGAATTGAAGGTTGGTGGGGGTTTATTGTTTTAGAGGAGGGGTGAGCGAAAGCCGATAACTCTGCAAGTAGGCTGCGTTAGCTAAAATCGCGCAACGGTATCGTTCGTTCGGACACTCACGAGAAGTGGAGCAAAAGACTGCGAAAGAATGAAATGTGAAGGCTAGCCGTCAAGGCAAAGCGACACTAAGCAGGAGAGCAGGAAAGCAACTTCAAGTTGACCGTAAGGAAAAACACACGCTCTCGCAAGAGGCCCTTTTATATAAAAGAGCTGCTCGGCTGGGGCATGCGACCATCGTCAAAGACTCATCGAGGTCAGGCTAGGGCCGAAGATTACTGTCCTTTTGAGGAAGGTGTTGTATTGGCAACCGCATACGCAAGGAGTTGCTGATCATGAAACTTGCCAAGAGCCCAACCATCGGCCCGTTCGTTGAGCACAAGGATCATCCATGGAATATACCTTCTGGAAGCTCGGGTTTGGCAAGTTTACGACATTAATCACGGCACTCAAGCTAAACTCCGGCATGGCAAAGGATGCCAAGTTGCAGTAGATCGCTCACAGCACGTTCAAAAAGCAGACCAAGTCGACTCTTATGTAAGACCCTAAAGACACGAGTCAACGACTGGATAAAAATACAACAATGGCCTACACAACTTCATATAAACAACCGCACCCTACAGAGGAAGCTAAAAGTGACAAAAGCAAGAACAAAACATGTTTAGATAATATAGTTGGTCCTTCACGTTGGCGGCCATGCCCAGAGTTGATTGTTTGTCCCCAAAATCTCGTAGGTCTGACGGTTGAAGTTGGCAACTGCGATAGTCATATTGCCCCACATCTCCGAAATGGCTCCCTGCCAGCCACCCCTTGCTATTCCATCCGGGATAGAAAACACTGACCAAGAAGCGTGGGTCGGCACAACGTGTTGAAGGGTCTCCGATTTGAGAACGTGTAGATATAGATCCGGATAGAACGGGTCATAGTATGTCGTCAAGAAGATGCGTCGCGCGCGTAAGGTGGCAACCCTGGCGGAAACAGTCAATACAAAAACGATTCCTCAACAGAACAAATACGTACTTGTACATTATATATGTCAGAACGATCTGCAGGAGCACAAAACACACGATCGTCCAGGGACTGGGAAATCTCCAGCGTCCCTCGTTTATCGCACTAGGCTGCAATGATTATGAGAGAGAGGCCAATATCGAGATGATTATAATGGAAACTCACCAAGAGTCTGCTCCTTCTCATGCTCTCCTTCAGCGGGCCAAGTCTGCTACGAAGATCAGGGTCTGAACTCCGCACTATCTGCATCGACTTGAGAATCTTATCCCGTGCATCTCTAGCAGAGCGTGAAATTCTCTCAAGTTCTTCAGCACGATTGTCTCGAATGGCCAAGTTGTTCTCAGACCTGAAATATGATGGTTAACCTGGCATAACCGATGTTTCACGGATACACTTACCTCTCAGCGTCGCTGAAGCCTTCTCGTAGTTCGGCGATAGTCTCCCGAATTCGAGCGACCGCTCGGACTTGCGTCATCAGTACGTCGTCCTCGAACTTGCGCTTCTCGTCCTCATTCTCGAAGCTCTCATGAATCTCGCGACCCATAGCATCGACCACCCTGACGGTTGACCTATTTCGTTGCCCACTGGAAGGACCTTCATTGACATAGGACTCCTCCTGCTTAACGACAACTTCATCTTGAGATGCTTCCCGACCAAACGCATCAAGGACGCGAATGGTAGGCCCCTTACGAGGCGATCGCGCCGCCACTCCAAGACTGCCGAGCTCAGACTTCAAGTCCTCCGTGTCGGTGGGGATATCAGAGCTCTCTGCAGGTTCACGACGGTGTCGCAAGTCAACACTATCAGCGCTATCTTCAACCTTGAACTGAGGTGCTGGAATACCACCCCCATTGCCTGCATGCGACAAGTCGGACTCGGACGTCTCCACATCGAACCGCACTTTTAAAATGCTCTTGGGCCTAGTCGCCGGGGTATTCATCCAGGCGCCAGGAGGCGCAGGAGTCTGCAGTGGCAAGGTAGCCGCGCGAGAGAGCGCTACAGGAGTCGCAGTACCACCCTCCTCGGCCTCTGCATCTTCTTGCACAACATCAGAGAGGGACTGTGTCCGACCAGGAGGTAACCGCGGAGGGACAGGCGTCGCTGCCCAAGCCCCAGGAGGTCTTGGCGTCTTCATCATTGAGAAGTTCGTGTCATTAGCACCATTCCAGCGCCCGTCAGGTGTGTAGTTTCGCGCATCTCCGGTGTCGTCTTCCGATGACGATGGGGGCCCAGGCAACTCCGGAATCCCCTTCGAAGGCGAAGGCGTCTCAGTATCCGCTCTGGGCGGTGTGAACACTGACGGTCTGGGAGGGGTCATTAAAGACAACAAGGGTTCATCGCTCGCAGGCGGGGTCGCGGGGGGTGTCACAGGCTGAGCATCAAATGAGATAGACTCCTGTTGTGAGTGCTGAGCGCCCCCGTTCGACTCTCCCCGGCGTCCCTCAACGTCGGCATCTGGCAGCAAGCCGGCCCGGATGGTAGGAGTACTGGTAGCTGGAACTGACTCCTCATCACTTGCTGTTAGTGCATTCTGGTCAGTCAAGAAGATCGGAGACAATGAGGGTACACGTACTGAAGACTTCATCGGCTCGGTCTGCGGGGAAATGCATAGCTTCCACTTTGATCATAGGCGGTATTGCACCCACAGCACCAGTAAACTCCGTCAAACTTCTCCTGTGCCCCCTCTTGCCGTCGGCGCTGCTCTTCGTGCTCGCTTCGCCATTCCCATTCCCAGAACGGAACGCCTCGCTCGGTTCTTCTGCCTCAGCAGAGTTCTCACTACTCGTAACCTCAGGGGCGTGGGGGGATTCCTCCTGTAAGTCCTCATCCAACTCCAAAGGCGGCAACGGCGGGAGGTTCTTCGACGGGAACTGGAACGCCGCCGCACCCTTGAACGCCGGGAGCTTTGTCATTCGCTCACCCGCCTTTGACAACTCCGGGTTCGACTTCGCCCGACTATTCGGCGGCGGCATTGGAGACTTGGGCCTCGGAATCTGACTGCCACTAGCACGCTTGGAGTCCAATCCGAGATACGAAGGCGACTGCGATCCGGACTTTGCATGCAAGTTCGGGGAAGAGGGCGACTTCGGGCTGTGTCCGTTGGGTGACAACCCAGACATACTCGCGGCACTCCGCAACGGAGGCTTCTTCGCTGGTGTCTTGACCGGAACGGGCTCTTCCTCTTTCTCCTCCGCCTTCGCGCGCATGAGAACCCCAAGACTTTCAGTACGCCGTCTGAAGTTCAGACTAAATCGCTTGTGTGTCGGGGAAGGTGACGACCCAGATAAAACAGATTGATCAGGAGAAACGGGTGATAGCGAGCGATTGGTGAGCTCCCACTTCGGGTGGGGACTGTTCCAGTTCCTCTCCCGCTCGTGTAAAACCTCCTTCACCTCCTCTTCCTCCTCTTCCTCTCCTTCGACGGGCGCAATGGAGCTCCCAGCGCCGGAGCTGGTAATTGACGACGTCCGCCGGGGACCGCGATGAGGCCTGGTCGAAGGCATGCTGGGAATTTGTGATGTAGAAGACTGGGAGGACATGACCGAGTGCATCGACTGAGCAGAGTCCGGCCGAGCGGGGATACTCTGCGTCCGAATACGCGACGAAGACGATGACGACTGGAGCATCCTCAAATTTGCAGAGGAGAGGCGCGGCCGAGTTTTATTCCAGCCATTCTCCAGGTCAGCGGACTTCCCGTTGGTCGTACTCTCGCGGCCTTTAGTTCGCAAAAAAATCAGTCTATCAAAGCATTGAGGATAACCCTGATTGGCACGTACGTTCTCGAACGCCAATGACGCTTGCTCTCGCATCCACACTCCGCATCGAAGCAGAGCTTTCCTTCCTACTCCTCAAATGGCTAGGCATACCGTCTGAGCTCAACAAAGACGCTGAGCTCCCCCGCCTAGACAGGTTGTTCACGGGCGACGGTGACTTCTGGTTGAGAGATGTCGTACTCTTCGAAAGACTCTGAGGTGACGGAGAACTGTGCGATGACGAGTAGCCGTTTTCTCCCGCTGCCCATGAGAGGGGACGCGAAGGAGGAAGTTTCGGGTGGCGACGGTTCCACTCCCGTTCTCGATCAACTGCGAGGGCTCTGGTAAATACTAATCACATTGATGATCGCTAGGACTTACGGTCAGTAGGGGGAGGTACGGTTCGCAAACGTGAGGCTACCAAGACGGGTTAAGTAGACGCAGAAATCACCGGTTGATTGTGAAACTTACGAGTGCGATTTGATTCCTGAGCCTGTAAATTATCTCCTTTCTTCATGGTACCGTCCTGTGACGGTGACTTCATATAGGGTAAGCGGCTGTTAGGTTTTCGGGGGGGTGTCGCTCCCTTGGATGGTGGGAATGCTGGGCCTGATATCAAAAAGTAATCGAGAGGATAATGGATACAACTTACGCGGTCGGTCTCCATTCCCAGACTGACCTTCATAACTATCAGAATTATTCAAGGCTCTCTGCATCTCGGAGTCGCCCTCCAATAAGTCTAAAGCACGTATGTCACGCCAGCTGCACGAATTTTACATAATATGCCACGTACTTGAGTGCAATTGCATCTGAGACGGCATCTGCATGGAGTGCAAAGGTGTGCTTGTAGCAGCGGGCGGGCTGTGCAATTCACGTAGTAGAGAAGCGGTATCTTCAGTCGAGTAACCCGCCGCGTCGGACGTGTCAGATGGTGCATCTGAGGCAATTTAGGCCATGCATGCGGTGAAAATGGGAGAGCTGACCTTCACGGGGGTGTCGGGACGTAACACGGAATCTGTCGAGTTTCGCGCGCAGAGAATCAAACGTAGCAGCAGAACGGGATTTCGCAGAGTTTTCAGACTGTTGTTGATATTCTGGAAACGGACACTCAGTACGCATAGGACCGTAGTAGGTGCGGCTAAGACTTACTTGACAATCTATCCACCTCCTCATCACTAAAACTTCCACTCTTGTGCTTCCCCTTCGACTCTGAGCGCGGTAATCTCGGGGTAGACTCGATGATGCTCGAGTCTATGCTGTTTCTACGCCGTGATTTAGGAGGGGTATCCGAGGAATCCTGAAAAACACGAGAGAACAGTTCTTTCAAACTTTCTCGAGCGACGCTAGGCGCACCCGAATCAGACTCCGGAGGCTCAAAATCAGATTCGCGATCAGAGGAAGATTGTGGTGGCACGAGGGGCGTGTCATTGTTGAAAGAGTTAGGGACACGCGCTAGCAACGCTCGCAGACGCGCAGCAGGATTATCAATATTGTGTGTAGAATGGGCAGGGGGCAAAGAGGAGCTGGTGGGTATCCTTGGTGTCGCCTGGGTATCTTCGTTTCCGTCCATTTTTTCGCGATCGTGCGTGAGATCAACAAAGGAGGCTGCGGGGAGACGCGACGGGCCAGCCTGTGGGTAGAGCGGTGTCGCATTGTCAGGCATGGCTGCGGGTGTCCTGGTAACGCGCAGACGGGGAGCAGCAGAGGGTGCGTCCATGTCGCCGTCGACGGCGGGAGGAACGCCAATAATTGGGCACTCAACGTGGACCGAGCGCGTTGCGGCGCGTCCAACAAACACGCACAAATTACATGCCATCGGCTAACCTATGGACGCGTCGCTTTGGGTGACTTGCTCTAGTCTCTACGTACGCTACCTACACTGGCTTGTTCGTCACCCAGTACAAGATTTCCTTCATATCAGACGTCTATCCTGTGATCTATGGTTCCGTGCACCGAGCTTGTTTCACTTCTATTACTGACGCAACGAGAGCTGGAACCGCCCCGAATGACCTTAGGAACAATCGGAAGGTCCTCGACCCTGGGCGTCGTCGAGCGCATGGAATCAGAACCCGTACGAACCCGTCGCCGGTTCGGCTATAGTTAGGCCATGAGCCCCTTGAGTAAGCCGGAACGAAGAGAAAGGGATGAAGAGACACATGCCCAGCTGGTGCGGCATCGATAACTATGTAACGAAAATAGGACAATCCTCCAGACCTGCTATATGAGTGCTTCGCTCCAGCAAGTACTGCCATTCGAACGTTGATTGAGATCTGGTGATGATGCAAGTGCACAGCCTGTCCGGCTTATGAGGCGATTCGCCCCCTCAAATCAGAGTATATAAGGGCGGGATGCGGGGTGAACAGTCTCAATAACCTCAATTCCACGAACTCGAACGCATATTGAACACAGAATCACCATGGTCTCGCAGTGGGAACCCGGAACTCAGTATAACATCGGCGATGTGGTAGTCTACGCACTGTGGGAAGTAAAGTCACTTGAGTCGAGTGCTTTGGGCACTTGTCACTTCGAAGAAGTGCCTAAGGCACTGAACTGGACGGCACGTGTATTAAGTGCCTTCTGGAAAAGCGTCCAAGGCACTACTACTGAGTGTCTTTTCTGTCCCACCGGCGGCCCATCATAACAAGTGTCTTGGGCACTTTCCGAAACAGCGCCTTGGACACTATTTCTCGGGCACTTCTTTTGAGTGTCCAGGACATTTTTATTGAGTGAAATATACATTAGTTACAGTAACAGTAATACGCAGTTGTAACAAGCAGTCAGCATCCGCGGCACCCTTACAATGGAGTTTCGAGTGAAGGGAAAGACTCAAGCTGTAAAAGGTTGTACTGGCTCGGGCCCTTCATCGGCTCCCTGCTCGGCGCCGGTATCTACACCATCCTCAAACAGCGAGCTCGCGCCCGCATCGCTGTCGTAATCTCACTCAACACTGATTCCAGCGCTGATCCTGTACCGTCTCGTGCTCAAATTACTGGGTGGTCACGTCAATGAAAGGGATCAGATGGGAGGAGGCGTTGCTCACGATCCATTGGTCTGTGTATTGGAAACCTGTGACAGCGGCGGGGACAAGGGAGGGCGCGGTGTTTGTCCCCGCTCCCGCTCTCTCAGCGTCAACGAGTACCCATTTCGCGGACAGCGGGCCAAGGATCAGCACCAACACGAGACCGCGATCCCGCCCGCCAACTGCGCGAAGCAGTACAGCACGAAGCATACCGGGGAGATCACACTGACGAGCAGCGGCGCTAGGCTCACGTTGGAGTTGACCAGGCCGCCTAGGATGCAGTAGAAGAGCCATGCGGTGACGGTTAGGCTAAAGCCCATGCACAGGGCGATGTACAGGACATGTTCGACGTTCGAGGAAGTCTCGCCCGTGGGGGCCTAGATGCCGCCGAACCCGAGGAGGAAGAAGGTGGTCCCAATGAACTCGATGAAGGCGGCGGAGCAACCTTCACGGATGGCGGATGGTGGCGAGCAGAGGGTAGGACGACATTGCAGATGAGCGGGGGGTGGTTGGGACTTGGTACTCAGTACTCAAGTTATCGGGCTGGGCGTCGCTGGGTTGGGCGGTTCTGTGAGCAGCTCGCGGCCCCTCAGTGACGTCCTCGCGCGGGTATCCCGGTCAGTCTGACATGAGATCCATAAGAACCACGCCATATACAGTTAGGAAGCTACACGTTGACTAGGCCAGCGCCATGGCAAGCTGGTTGTATGATGTATCCTGGTTCATGCGATTTATTAATAATAGATGTGATAATGTTATGTATATGCTTACCATTCGTAGATCCAAGGAGTCTTCATCGCCGTTATATTCTCGAGCACGTTTCTCGCCAATGACAATAAGCTCAGCCTGGTGGAAGGATCATTAATGGGAAGTGCTGCATCACAATATTTTTCGTGACTGCGGTGGTCACAAATATCACGTGATTATCGAGATGTCACAGAGCCACTACCCGGCGGACTTAGAATACTCTTTCCCTCCCCCTCGACCATCCCGCACACTGCTTGTGATTTCACATCTATTGAATGATCTATTTCCTCAGTTAGTTCTATTAAAGTTTTTCAGACTTTGCATCTCTGTATGCAGAACTCGGCTATGGTCTAGGCGACAGTGCTTGACAGCGTGAAACCGCCGTTGAAGCGTCCTGAGATGTGTTTTATTGATGCACTCCTTTGAGGCTTGACAAGTGGTGAGGAGTAGAATTGGGTATGATAAGAGTACTGGAGTCACGAACTAGGCGCATATATGCACCAAGAAGGCCGGCGGTGAGTTTCACATCTCTGGGAGTCGCATACCCGACCCAACCTGTCAACGCGGGTTTGAGCCCGGATCCAAGCTATACTCATGCCATTCCGTAGCGATTGTTCTCTTGCTTCTTCCAGTGCCCTCATCTTGCTGTACCTTGCCCGTGTATGGGAGAGCTCGGAGTAAGAGCAGTATTCAGTTGATGAAGGTGTGCTTATGCTTACAGCATATGCTCACCTTTGTTTTTGTTTTGTTCTCAATTTTGTGTTTTATTATCCTGTTCATGATTTTGTCTGCATATATGCGCCGGAAAATGACAGGAGCTCGAGTGCAGGGACAAAATGATGGTCAGGTTGGTGGTTTTCAGTTCCAGTGAAGTCGCCATGGTCACTAAAATGCAGCATTCCGGCTAGAGCAACTGTCCTTTTATCTGCGGTCCGGTCGTCTCTTGGACTCGGTTTGGGTTCATCCAAGTGAGTCTTGCTTAGCCGCGATTGTTAACGGACTTGAAATTTGATGTGAACATGACGTGTTGGCCATGAGACTGCCTCTAGATCTTACTCAAGGAAAACCCGGAACTGAAGATCCTACCGCTTCGCATCCTCCCGCGCGCCTAGACGCTGCTGTCACGGTTCACAACACCTCTCATTCCCATCCTCGGTGCAGGGGTCTGATGACCGTCATTATCTCACGATGTGGGCGCGAAGATCAACCGCCGCAACCCGTGTTGCTGCAACAAATCCGAAACTGAAGATCCCCGATCTTCGCATCCTCCTGCACTCTCCGTCGCTGCTTGCATTCCCGACCTCTGTGCATCGGCCTGGTGACCGCAGCCGTCTTAAGGCGTGAGCGCGAAGAGCCCGTAGCGGGCCCATCGACGGCCAGGTTCCGCATCGTCCTGGCTGGCCCTGCGGTTTATAGCTATACAACGTCCGGTAGAGAGGCAAAGACACAACCAAAAGTGCGTCGGCGTACGGAAGGAGAGCTTAGAGATCTAACGTTGTCTGCTTTGAGCGTGGCCCGTTGGGTCTAACTGGACCTTGAGCATGAGGGGGATGACGTGGGTCTTCTGGATCTCGAGCCCCTTCTTGCCAAAGGACCGACTGGACTCGAAGTTCCAGCAGTCATTGCAGCGCAGCCAGTTGGCGAGGTGGAGTATGTACTCGGCCTCAACTTCCCCGTCGAAGGAGGGCACGCGCATGAGCCCGTCGAGGAACTGTGTGCGGCGCAGTTAAGAGATTGAACTAGAAAAGGCATCCCTTCGGTTGCAAAGGAGTAAGTGAGCTCCTCCATCCAATTTCCTACCTTTCCTAACGAATCAACGACTAGGTTATGGGAATTCATCATCAAGACCGCCTTCCCGGCCTCGCAGAAGCACCTCGTTGATGTATTCACAGACTACACCAAGTTAGTTGTCGTTCAGGCCGAGGACCGCGACAACGACACGATCCGGACGATCAACAGCTACCTGAAGATATGGCAGGAGAACATCGGCACATGTCCTCGGCGAGCTCCACATCAACCCTCCCGATGAGGTGTTCTACCACCCCGTCGTCAAGGTGCTTGAGCACCACATCGCGGACCTCATCATTACGTGAGTACAACTATTCGATAAAACCTTGGGGGTCTTGATTTAATGCTGTATCCATTCCCGGGACATCGCATCTTACAACAGAGAGCAAGTCGGGGTGTCATGCTTGGAGATAGCCCTGTGGGGGTATCATGTTGAGGGCACTGACAGCAGAGGTAGGGCCTTAATCAGTTAATATCGATGTACTTCAGTAGATGTGATAATAATAATATATTATTACTATTTAAAATGGGTGACAGGTCGAGTGTACATATAGACGACTAGCTTCGAGCGCCAGGGGCAGTCCCGAGGGGGTACCTATACCACTAAATAGAAGTGCCCGAGGCACTACCCACTCAATGCAAGTGCCTCGGGCACTAAAGTACAATAGGAGAAATGTCCCACTCAGTGCCTTAGGCACTTAAGAAAGCAGTGCCCAAGGCACTTCCGACAAGTGTCGCAAGACGAGGCATAGCACTCAATGTTAGTGCCTTGGGCACTTGCTGAGAAGTGGCTTTGGCACTCCGCACAAGTGGGTCTACTTCCCGCAGTGCTACGAAGGTACGGCTTGAATGTTAGTTCTACTCTGTTTGATCTGACGGACGGCTCCTACACAAGGTGTCCAGTATAAGATCATCCAGCCCCATTGCTCTCAGGTACAGTGTATACATCGTATAAAGATGGATATCTGATTGCAGCTCCTGATCAGTCTGATTGGACCCCACCCGTCACCCCGGCTCTTTGGGGGCGGGTCGTCGAGGCAGCTTGTGAAGACCAGCAGCAGCAGAAGCATCAGGAGGGCGGTTACCAGCCAGCCTACTCCCAGCCTCAAGGTACCAAGCTGCTCCTGATATTCATAGGATTGTTGATGCAACTTTCGTATGTCAGGCGGCGACCAGAAGCCATGGAACCAGCAATCGTCCCAGCAGGTTCAGATCCACCACGAGGAGAGAAAGAAGCAATGGTGGGAGCTGGACGATGAGCGCAAGAAGCAGCTCGAGGTAAGCAGCTCCGAAGCATGCCAGTACTGCCCAACATATTAACTGCAGTCATAGATCGGCGGTGGTCTCTTGGCAGGTGTCGCAGCGCTCGGTGCTGGCTATTTCGCATACAAGGAACACGGCAAGAGCGAGGAAGAGGTACGTGTTTTGCCTTACTCTATTCCTGATACACTGATCTAATCCAATATTGTGGTTTATAGAAAAAGGCGAGCGTCTGGGCATTCCAAAACTGGCTGCACGATGCCCAGCAGCGTACTGAGGCGTTCTACCGCAACGGGCCCAGTGCTCCCACTACTTGGGTTCTCGTCCACGGAAAGAACATTCCTCGAGGTGCTATCCATGGTGGTGAGGAGCACGGCCAGCCACTTTACATTTGCAGGGCCTTCTACGATGTAAGCTCGGTCCGAACTCCATCATGTCCAAAGTTCACTCTAACGACTGGTTCTAGGGTGGTGTTAGTGAGTAGTCACATTCACATATTCCCAAATTGACCACTAATATAACGAGGATAGTGATCGGCAAAGCATCATCTCACCTCCAGAAAGGCGCGGTCATCGGATACCGCCACGAGGAGATACACGTCAGTCCAGTCTCTCGTTTCCTCAGCTTATACTGATGCAGTCCGCATAGCTCGACACCTACGAGATTCTTATCGGCGACATGCGGGCCCTGCGCTGGGTTGACCACTCTGGCAAGCTAAACGTCGGCACGTTGAGCTACAGGCCCGTCGAGGGCGGGCGCGAGTCTGACGGCACACCTATCTACATCGCGCAGGCTCCTCATAAGGGGGGGCTTCACCCGGGTAAGGCGACTGCTGTCCTCGATGGTAAGTCAAAGTTCTGGAGCGGACGTCTGGATGGTTCGGCTCTGACGATACATGCTAGGCGCGTATATCACGTACGATGGCACTGAGAAGAAGGTTAAGGTGAGAATGGAAGTACTGCAACCGTTTACCCCCGCTCACACTTGGCTGATAGGAATACCGTGTGCTCTGCTACGCCTAAGCGTGTCCAAATGCAGAAGCTGGCTAAGGTGCCATGTTAGCGCTCACCAATGTTGTACTTATATCTCTGCTTGAAATTCAAGAAACCTAACCAATGCACACTACGTCTCTTACGTAGTCGTGCACATCTTACCGGAATACAATCTAGTCGCAGGTGTGCTGAAGTGAGACTGACGCTGTCCTGAAGATCTGCTGAAACCTGACTACATGATAGACCGGCCCGATGCCTTATATGTATATATATACATATATAATCTTGTTTTTTTTCTTTTGACAAGTGATTTTATCATCTAGCAACTGACAACAGGTTCAGCCCTAAATATAATACACTATAAACATCCTGATCTGAGCAACTTCACGCACCCCTCGGTGGGTACTAGGGAGTTACGATCGAACTATGATCTCGCGGCAGTCCGCAGATAAGGATGCATTACCTCGGACGGCTGCCTGTGCCTGCCTACTGCGGATCCTACTTGGTCTCTCTAGTCCGTCAACAATCGCCTCTATCGCTTCCATCAACCTGAGCATCCACAATGGCGCTGGCAGCTAGTGTCGCAGCGCTTGGAGTTGCATACCTGGCTGTACACGGACACGAGAAATCCGAGGAACAGGTTCGTCCGGTCGTATGAATCTCGGACGTGAGAGAGGATGCTAATGGCGCTGTGTGCAGAAAAAGAAGGAGCTTGAGGGACTACATATCTGGTACCGCGACGCCCAGGCTCGCACTGAAGAGTTCTATCGTAGCGGGCCTCGCGGGCCTGTAACCTGGGTACTAAATCATGGGCATGTTATGCCGCAGAACGCTATTCAGGGGGGTGAGGAGCATGGCCACCCTGTCTACATTGCTAGGGCTTACTGTGACGTTCGTCGTTCAACTCGTATTAAGATGGAATAAGAAGTTTACGAGCATTTGTTTGGATGCATAGGGTGGTGTAAGTACGTATGAATAGCGGAGACACGGTATCATGTCCAGAGATCCACTGATTCCGTGCAGTGGTAGGAAAGGCATCCCCGCATCTCAAGAAGGGAGCCGCAGTTGGGTATAAGAAGAACGAGTACAACGTGTGTATTCCGCGCGTACCCCACCCAGACGTGATGTTAACCTAGGTCTACGTAGGTTGAAACATACGAGATACTCATCGGCGACATGAGCCACTTGAAATGGGTCGAAACATCCGGAAAACTGAACGTCAACTCACTCGGCCATACACCGGTGGAGGGAGGCTATGAGCCAGATTTGACTCCCATTTACATCGCCCAAGCCCATCATCACGGAACTCATCCAGGCAAGGCGAGCTCCGTGCTTGATGGTAAGTTAGGATTTGTTTCTGTGAGATGTCGTCTTCGTGCTTTAACGTTCGTTGTGCAGGGGCATTCGTACTACACGATGGGTCGGAGAAGAAGATCAAGGTAAGTGCTCCGTTGGCTTATCATCGTCGCAGCTTGTTTATCATGGTATTCATCGTTTAGGAATATCGTGTCTTGTGCTATGCTTGAAGATAATCCTAACATAAAGGATTGTACCCTATCGTATTCGAGCTGTAAATATATCGATCACAGCGTCAACCCGGTCTCACATCATACCAGACAATGATGCTATATCAAATGGCAGTACAAAGAACATCTTTCCCAAAAATAGTCTTTTGTTATGTGAAAGACCTCGTGTTTACCTGCAGGTGTGTGCTACTTCAAGGTTCCAGCGTAGCTAAAGCTACATTCTCGCTCATCATCCTCCCGTCTATCATCGACATGGAGCCGGTCGCAATATCTGACGCGGGGGTTACTTGCCGCAAACACACTGCTACCTTCAATATTCGCTATATCAGAGTAGGAGTGGGTTTCTCGTCCACTCCTGTACCAGACGGCGTCAGCAGCAGTTCCGAGAACCCTACGTTCTCTCGGCCAGTCGGTCTCGGTTGGCGCTTCGGCTTTCATAAAAGCGGCCAGCACGGCCGAGTTCTGGGCATCCATTTTGACCCCGCTAACGTCTTGTCGGATTGCGATTCATGCACTTTGGAGGTCGAATGCGACGGCCATGACAAGGGCGTCTTGGTCAAACACCTCGCAGTCGACGTGCAAAACTCGCGGCCGATTCAAATCGCTACGTACCAGCCCGGTTTTGCCATGTTGTCTCCCGCCCCGGTGACCTTGTCCCTGTCTTTTACTGTCAATATCAGCTACCGCATACTTCCCGAGTCGACAAGGCTTCCTAAGATATCTGAGATATCCGTGCGCAGTGGGTCGTTTGCGTTTTCTGACATACGGATCCTGGCATACTCGCAACACCGACCCCATGGCGGAGCACGCAAGCCGCTTCCACTGTTCGTGAACAGCGCCGTCCTCAAAGAGAAGTCTGGGTACTTCAACACTTGTGCGTTATAATTATTGTACTCTGGACCTAATTAGCAAAGACCCACTTATATATATCGCCGTGATAGTGCTCTCCTCGAGCGACTTCTCCGAGTCGACGTTGACGAGCTTCGACTCGGAAATCGAAGACGAAGTGTCCGAGTATGACTACAGTTCCGACAGCGATCTGGGGGACCCGCCGGATCTCACAGATTTTGAGGAAGCCGATGAGACCAAAGGTTCCCAAGAGGGCGTGGACCAGCGACAAGTACAAGTGACAAAAGAGTTTGAAGGAGGATTTCAGCCAGCAGGCCTTGGCCGGACCATCGTGATGAAAGACGTAGCGCACGCGACGTGTGTAATCATTTATAAAGCGGATGTTGGCCCTGATGTTGTTAGCAGGCTCGAGGCGCACCTTATGTACCTATACACGGGCCACATCGTCTTCTCACCCCTTCGATCATCCAAGGCGAGCTCGGGCGAGCAGCATCCTGGGATTCGATGCTCCCCAAAGTCCATGTACCGCCTGGCAGACAAGGTCAGCTAGCACGTCCATTTCTGCCAGGTATCTCCTATGTACTTACGAAGCGACCTCCCAAGCTCGGCTTGGATGACTTGAAGGCCTTGGCTATCACCGCTATCCGGGCGGGCCTGTCCGCAGACAACATCCTCGAAGAGTCGTTCACCAAGTTCGCATCCTGGCACGCACCGTTCCGCACTTTACCTGCATGACGCTCATGTGCGTGTGTCCGACAGGTACAGCGAAGTAGAGGAAAGCGAGACGGCGCTGTTACTCCGGCACTGTCGCGCGCCGGTAGTCGTCGCGGGCGTGCCCGATATCGTGCGGCGCGCGGTGGATGGGGACGGCGTGCCGCCGCAACACGCGACGAAAATGTTGACGACGCTGATCAAGCACTTGGCGGAGAAGTGAACGTAAGTGAGGAGTTCGGCGTTCGTGGACGACGGTTGTGAATGATTGCATGTCTCCGTTACGTCTGGAGCAAGGGGGTGACTATATAGTACGAACTTCGACGAGAGTTACAAGCGTTATGAACAATGGCCGACAGACTTACAGCAAGCCAGAATCATCCACGAAGCTTCGAACACCCCTCTGTATGGCAAGACGACCGATCTCATTAGGTTTGTGAGCCAGTCAGAGTGTGTGGTGCAGCGTAGGGAGACTCGTTGGCTGTCCGGGGTGGGTCCCCGCGCAAAAACAAAGCCAGGAAGCGATGGTCAAAGGAAGGAAACCACCTCTCGCACTCTCATTGATATCAATTCAGTACTTCCCCGCAGTGTTGACAATGGACTTATTGAGTCTTGATATATCCAGGACCGAGCAAGTCTGCACATCAATTAGTAACATGATCAAACTTTGTAGGTAAAGCGTATTTACAGCACCCAAAGCTTTCCTGCGGGAGAGCTCTACTTTCCTGAATCAGTCCGACTAGACAATGTACCCCTGATTTTCGGTCTCCTCTGCAAGGTACGCTTAGCGATAAATTCGGCACCAGCCATCTCGTAGGGACCTACAGAGGCTTGCTGAACAAGAATCAGGTCGAAGAAGAAGAACTACTTTTTTACAACTTAGGGATGTGGAGGTCGGATACCGGTACCGCTTTTGGCAGACGCGTCTCGGCTAACATTTCTGGATCAGAGCTCCACCTTTTGAGCAGAAAAGCGGTCCTTTGAATACGATCTAGTGTCCTGTTAAACGAGTATATCTGGCTCAAGCTTAAGGTTGTGGATCCGCAAGAAGCGATGGGCATCCTGGACGAAAAAGTTTGTCGGTCCCGGGAGGGGTACAACTGACCATGTCTTCACCACGTCACCGCCATCGGTTCAACAATATTGACAGATGGTGTTCTGCCCTGCGAGATGCTTACGACCTTGATACCGCAGTGATGACTGGCTTGTCTTGTTATCTGGTGTCGGCATGGACTACCCGCTCGGCAGAGAAACTCTGGCACTGGTGAATTAGCACGAGATGTGATGTACCGCATGGATGAAATCCCCGAATGTGACATTGCATGACGAATCTCAGGGAATAGTTCCAATTATGAGCCAGGAGAAAGGTGACATGAGTGGCGTTACAGAGCAGCGTCGTCGGACAGAATCTAGCCACGGTCCGATTCATGTTGCGGCAGATCAGGCCGGCGTGGTTGCACTGTCACGGCCAGGATGCGAACGCGACAAAGGACGCCACGTAGCCCTCTGCGAAGAATGAAACAGCGGTTTAGCAGCTAGCCGATCGTCAAGAACTTGTCTACTCACTAATTTTTGAAACATTTTTGCGAGCAGCCGAGTCACGATAATAGGCCGAGAGACAGGGTAATAGCACGAGGCCGTGATGGGATCTAGTGTGACGTGACAGTAGTGCAGTATTGGGAGGATTCATATTTCAGCTTTCCTTGCACCATGCATCCCCATCTCTCGCCGCATATCTCCCTCCTACCTGCCCCCCTCCAGTCCTTCCTTTCCTTTTCCCTTCGCCATGCCGGGCATCCTGCGCGTGCGCGCCCCCACCCGTCTCTCTGGCCGCGATGCCTTCCTCATCCTCCTCGGCGCCTTCTCCATGCATCTTCTCTCCCTTCTCACCGGCGGCTTCAACGACGGCTCAAAGAACGAGATCGTCGTCTCCACATCCTTCAACTCCACTTGGCAGCTTCAGGACAAGAACCCTCGCTTCGACCAGCAGGCCCCCGAGCGCATCATCGACTCCAGCCCCCCCACTAAGCACGACTCGCACTCCAGCCCCCTCATTAAACACGACTTCCACTTCAGTCCGACCGCACCAGAGCAGAAGCCATTTGATATATCTACCGCATCCCTGCTACCCGGCACGACCCTCGCGCACCACGCACCGGGCTGGACCATCTTCCACAATGCCTACATGTCCAACGGCACCATATTCGTCGTCTCCGATGAGGACACCTCTGAATTCCCAGACCCGATCTATATCACTTCCACCGGTCTGCCCGCGGTAAACTCGGAAGAGAACATACGTGCGCGGCTGCCGACCAAGTACGATCTCGACTTTATATCCACCGCAGAGGCACAAAAGCGTTGGAGCAAGCGTGAGGGCGAGGCGGAGAACAGGGTTTGGACGGTCGAGGGGAGCACGGTAAGCAGTGAGGGCGGCGATCCTTCCTTACTTGTGCTAACATTCTTCCAGGTACTGTTTAACGATCCACAGCAATGTAAGCCCCACTTCATTTTAACTTTTGACCAGATCCATGATTTTACCCCTCATCTACACCGCCACCACCACGCTCGCGGTGCTATCAACTTCCTCTGTGCACATACTTTGCTTCCTCCACTCCGAGGACCCGTACCAGCTCAGGGCTCCCCGTGTTCTATATTTACAAACTTCTTCCTAGTTTTTTCCTCTCCACGTAGTTACACACATACCCCACCCGATCTCTTCCATCATCACACCCATTCAATGTTTTCCACCAATCTCTATCTTATCATGCCCCGATACTGATGATCACGTTATTTCCAGTCCTCGACCACTACTATCACTTCGTCGCCGAACTTCTCTTTGGCACGTGGGCCTTCTGGTCCGGTGCGCAATCCCAACACGAAGCCCCTCACTCCTCAGCCAAAGACACCCTCCACAACCTCTTCCTCGGCTCCTCCCAGTCTCTCCCTTCCTCATCGCAGTCTCCTCCGCCCGTACCCGTCTTCGACCGCGCGATCTTCGCACACGCGCGCCCCGCAGAGTGGCGCGACAAACCAGGCTTCAACGGCTACTTCCTGCGCGCCGCGTTCCCCTCGCTCGCCGTCGAGACCGCAGAGGACTGGCAGGACCGCGTGCGCAACACGCAGCCGCTGTCCGGCGAGCTCGGCCGCGCGTACCACTTTCCCGCGCTGATGCTCGTCGACCGCAGCGCGGCGTTCAAGGGCCCCGTGTGCGGTGGGACGAACCAGCGCACGGCGGCGGAGGCGTACTACTATATGCGCGCGCGGGGGCTGCTCAGGCAGAGCGGGCTCGAGTACGACTGGGCGGAGGGTACGCCGCGGCCGGCGGCGCTGTCGTACCCGGCGGCGCTGGGCACGGCGTGGTGGGAGGACGTAAGGCGGCGGGTTGTCAAGTTCGCGGGGGCGGGGCGGGAGGAGGGGCTGTTGTCGGCGGAGAAGGGGGACGTGGTGATCACGTACATATCGCGGCAGGCGGTGAGGAGGCGGCTCGTGCAGGAGCAGCACGAGGGGCTGGTGGCGGCGCTGCAGGAGCTTGTGGAGAGGAAGAATCGCGAGGGCGGGGTGAGGTGGGAGGTGAATGTCGTGCAGGCGGAGAAAATTGGGAGGGACGAGCAGGTGAGGATGGCCAGTCGGAGTACGGTGAGTGCTGTTCGGCTTGGTTTGGGGTTGGTGGGCGCTGACGGGGGCGGGTGTGCAGGTGATACTCGGCGTGCACGGCAACGGGCTGTCGCACCTCATTTTGATGCCGCCGTCGGAGCGGTCGACGGTGATTGAGATATTTTATCCGCAGGGCTTTGCGCATGATTACGAGTGGACGGCGCGGGCACTGGGGCACAGGCATTTCGCGGTGTGGAATGATACGTGGGTGTCCTCTGTATATTGTGAATGTTTTGCGGGGCCGGCGCTGACGAGTAGCAGGGTGCATACGTGGCCGAACCAGCCGCACGTGAACTACCCGGAGGGGTTCCAGGGCACGGAGATCCCGGTGCATGGGCCCTATGTCGCGAAGCTCATCGAAGACCGGATCGAGGGGCGGATTCCGTGATCCGCCACGCTCACCTGATTCACTGCTGCGAAGACTCGCGACAACAAAGACACTCCATATTTATCACTATCAACGCGCCCAACTTTGGTTTACTGTGTACATGCTTGGACTTGGATTGGGCTGCATGCCCGCGCACACACATTCGTTTGGTCGCCTAGATTATCGTTATAATCCCCCTGCCCGTTCTCGTCGCTTTCTAATAGTTAGTAATGAACCCGTTGTTTTGAAGCTTTTTCGCTGCGTTCGGACTGGACTGGATTCCTGCCTTGCGATTTCTTCTTTCTTTTTTGTCGGGTCACGGCGGAGTAGGGTGTAGGATAGTGAAGTATAAATGTAAGTAGATATATATTCAAGGTGTACGTAAGTTTACTCAAAGGATAGCATATCATACGAGCCATTCGAGATCTTGAGTAGTTCATGGCACGAGTAAAGTCGTCTTGGTGAGGCATTCGTGACTTCGACGTGAGTTGCATTTACTGGTTCCGCTAAGGCTTGCGCTTATGTCCCGTTCCAGGTGGCAGGCTGTCCTCTTTCATTTCCCGCAAGGCATGCCGCCAGGCCTCTACTGAACGCCAATTGCTTCGGTGCTAGTTATGGAATGCTCCATGGCCGATCGGGCGCATCACTCTGGGAGTGAGATTTGCCGGGCGCAGTGTTGTACAGTGGTGTTGTCGTTCATCGCATGCTTGTGCTCTGCCTAGCTCGATACTGCTAACCCCCTATGTCGGATACATTATCTCTTTTGGAACGGTCGCTTTGGCTCTTGACTCTGACGGTAGGCCATGAATACTGACTTTGACGAAGGCTACAGATGCGTCTGCAAGAGGGCTTTCTCTAGACCAGAAGGTTTATCGCGACACGAATCGGCCTGTCAGGTTTGGTTTAAATATCGGGCAGCATTGTTGAAGGAAGCAAAAAGACGGCGTGATGAGCAGGCACTCGCTGGCGGTGGGAGGAAGCGTCGCAGACGTAATGCTGAAGTTCCGTTGCAAGTACACCACTCGAAGTGCAACAAGACGATGCCGAACCCTCGACTGCACCAGAACCCTTGGATGATAAAATAGTCTCAGCTGCGTCCAAGGAGCCGTCGAAAGACCCAGTGGCAGAGGCATGTAATAGCAGTCACTTTCCACCGGTCCGAAATGCTTATGGCATCTTTTGTTCAGTATACGATTCCTGTGATAAATCCTGAGATCCTCAACGAGCCAAGTGCTCCATTTAGCGCTGATGAACGTCCTGTGCGCTCCGATCGAGGGAAGCGCCGCCTTCTCGACCTCCTTCCTCAAGGCATCTCCCCCATTCCCTGATCCGAAGCATCTATCTCTGAGGACCCGTACACTGTCAAAGAGGAAGTTTCTTCACCACTAGCTTCAGTGCCTCCCCAAATCACCCGGACTGCCATGAATACAGTTGGACTCATGCGCGAGTACCAAGGTGACCTTCCCGTAAAGGACCCGGAGGACAACCTTCCTTTGGATGAGCTCTTATTTCCAAAGACAACTGATGGGGACCTGAAGGGTGGATCATTGTGAGTCAAGGATCGAGTTACGTGCCGTATCCGAATGCGAGCGTGATGATGCTCGGGAACTGGTACTGGACAAGTGGAGAGAAGAAGACAAAGCAGACCTCGAGCGGCTGTTGGAGGCCGTTCTGCAGTCCAAACTTTTAGATCCTGCTGATCTTACGAAGGTGAAATGGGACAAGATTAACTGGTCTTTGGGTGCAGACTATACAGATCATTTTCTGAGCACTATACTAAGAGATCTGATAGGCCTAGTCTCACTCGGAAGATCGGCCTCAAAGATACATTATCCGACCGTAAGTAATAAGATGAAATAAACGTCCGCCATCATAGCCGGTAAGTCTGACAGTCTCCATCGTGGCGTATTCATGTCCAGTAACTCTCGATATCTCTCTGCGCGTGTATTACTGCTTGATTACTACCCTCGACTTTTAGTCCATATGCACTTTTCGTTTCAGTTTATAGGTCGATCATGAGTATAGTACACAGCTGCGTCAATGGGGAGTGCATGTATTTAAGAGGGACAAAGAGCTATTTTTATGCAGATGATCTCACAAATCAAGAATTTCACGTTGATGTTCTACGATTGAAGCTGCCTCGGGGAATCGTGGTGTGATATGGCACCTAAATGGGATAGGGCGACTGAAAAATGGATCAGCGTAGGACTACATACGTAGGGTGCGTTTGTGGATAACTTACACAACTACGCCATTATGAACACAACCATCCACATCCAAGGGAATGGGTTGGCCATTCTCATCTTCAGGACGTCCAATGTTCATCGCCCAAAGCATCGCGGCGATGTTAATGAATAGAGAATTATTAGCAATATGGCGGCCAACGCAGATCCTTCGCCCGAAGCCATAAGTCACATGGCCCTCATCCTTTGTATCAACTGGTCCAGGAAGCAGCTGGCCGTTCCCGTCAAGGTGACGGGCAGGATTGAAATGATGTGCATCCGCGCCATATACCCTCGGGTCGTGATTAAGATACCAGACATTCGCAATAATTATGGAACCCGCAGGAATGAAATTCCCTTCGTACCAATCGTCCTAGTCAAGAATTGAAATTAGCGCGAGTTTCTAAGTCGAAGGCGCATTCGACGTACTTCCGTGGAACGATGGGGAACACCGACTGGTGCCTGTCGAGTTGCCACGTTTAGCCAGTCACAGTGAAAAAAATTGTAGTTCTTACCACTGGTCGCCATCGCAAAGCCTCCTTGACCTGGAGAATATTTTAGGGATACTAATGCTAAACAGATATTAAACAAAATACTGACCATAGCTCGAACATACGGGAGTTTCTCATAATCAGTGAAGGATGGCAATCGATCACGTCCAACGACTGCGTCAAGTTCAGCCTGCGCTCGTCTTTGTGTTTCTGGATAAATGAGCATCGCAAGCATCAACCAGACCATGATACCGGATGTCGTCTCAGCTCCAGCCGCACTGAATCGTAGAACGTGGAATTATGCAAGGTTTGCAGTGCATGTCACTTACTACATCGTCCCAGCCAGCCACGCATTTTCCTGGTCAGACAACTTATGCCGATCAGCTTCTTGTATCAAGGTTGCTGACAGACTTGGTTTATCCTCGCCTTGGGTCTATCAAAACTTCAGCATGATCGGTATCTTCCATGTATACGAGCCCTACCATGCGACGTTGTACACCTTTGAAAAGTCCTTCAAACATGACAGAATCTTTTATAAATGACTCTTGTGCGTCGTGCTTCCATTTCGCCAACCTGAGGGTGTAATCGTATAATCAGCGGAAGACGTTACATAACCGAGAGGAACTAAGGATAAGGTAGATACAGACTTTGCCGGAATGTGGACCATCCACGGAAAAAATTCTACCAGATGCGCGCCTGGGAGTGCCGCTCTAGTTACGCGAGCGACGAAGTCATTGATGCTCTTAATAGATGGTTCTTGTTCTGAAAGAATAGGGGGTGTGGCATAAACCACAGACATAATAGAAGAAGCTGCGGTCCGACGCAAGTGAGCTTCCCAGCTGTCGGGATCAGACAGTACTCCAGAGGTAAGAAGGACCGCTTCCTTGAATTGAGTAGGCTGGTAACGGTGAACAACACCCTTGTGGAAACCTTCATGGGCAGCTTTGCGCAAGCGCCTCCATCTGTGTACACCGTGAATGGCGAATTCGGGATGAACATGAGGAAGTCACCAACGTGTCAGTGTAATGAGAAAGTGCAATCAATAAACCCCCTGTTAGAATGTCGGATGCAACTATGTTGTTTGGGCGATCAGAATAGAGTGCAGCGCGTCGATCAAGGAGGTCGGCAGCGATTTTATGTGAGTTAACGACTATCAAGGGTTGACCAGCGACATTGAGATACACCAGATCGCCTGTGCAACAGCAGAATATTGAGTGTGATAAATCAGAGAACTAATCATCATGGTACCGTAAGTCTTTCTTAATTCAGTGAAGGTGAGCCACTGCTTGTCTTGAAGCTGTAAGATATTTCCAAGGATCGGGATTCCGCGAGGTCCAGGGGGGAGCTTTCTCCAAGGACTGTTGTAGAAGCGAGAAATAAAAAGGGTTGCCAAGAGACACGAGAAGGCCAGCAGAAGTTTAGGATTATTTGAAGCATTTAAGATGAATGACTGGTCCAACAAGCTTCGAAAACTCATCTTACCGTCGTACTTAGGGTAGCACTTGCACCTTCATGGGGGCATTATATATGCCCACCCCACCGAGCACTGATATTTTGGTACTGAACTAAACTTGAGAACGGACTTGTATTGAGCCGCAACAAGGACGCACTGACACTAAGCGCTGAGCTACTGTCAAGTTAGCACGCAGAATATCAGATGGGTGATCTATACATATCTCATCAGATACGCCATTGTCTTGGGATACGAGACCAATTGTGTTATGTTCGTCTTTGCAAAAGAATAAGTTAGGCATCTAGAAATCAAGGACTTCATTGCAGACTGAATATCCATTAGGTGAGTGAGTGTATAAGTGATCCAAGGGGCGAGTTACCATACATTACCGATGATCTTGAGTAATTTTGACTAGTTCAATGGCACGAGTAAAGTCCTCGAGTCGATGCGGCATTCGTGACCTCGGCATTAACAAGCACACTCCCGCGATTTCGCTCAGCCAATCGCAAGTGACAAGGAGGTCCAACGTTAACGTTTAGACCCTTGATCTTCTGGGAGACAAAGCGTAATGCGTCACATGCTTAAATGCAAGGCTTGCTTCTGAAATGAAGAGAGATGGATCAGCATGCCTATGCAGAAATAGCAATGAAAGAAGGTTCCTAGGTGTATCGTATGCAGTTGGCCCATTCCTAATATGCCTGAGTCAGTATTTGTGACTAACCCACTATTAATCCTTTGTCATTGATCTCTGCGGCGCACACATTGTACCCTCGCACGGTATACATATTGCACATTGTAATTTGTACGGTGGCAATCAAGCCCACCAAGCCGATACACGGTCCTTGCTAGATGATCGACCATCGACACGGAAGGAGGGGGAGGGGGGTTAAAATATATGCGTTCACTTTATGTCTATCATTATATCCCAAACTAATGAGCATGCGTACAAAATCTTCAGTCGCGAAATTACCCCCAGCGATTTCATCTCCCGACGAACTATGGTAACGTATAGCGACAGGACTGCAATGCTTACGAGAAGCATGCAACCGACCAAGAGAAGCAATAAGCAGCCTATACAAGCATACCAGCAATGCCGGCAGTTTGTAATGTCCTGATTATCGACCCGATCAGACACGCAATGCAAGCAACATGGCACAGAAAACTCACGAGATGAAACCGCAGATCATAGCAGAAGTGGCGATCCGGGCAATGACCTTTCTTCTCGAGGGGGCAAGCGCACCAAGCACACCAATCTGGATACCTAGCGAGCCAAGATTCGCGAAACCACAAAGTGAATACGAGGCGATGGTGAACGCGCGGGCGCTGAGCGGATTCGAGCTCTGCATGATGGCCTGCAGATCCGTGTACGCGGCGAACTCGTTGGCAACGAGCTTGGTCGCGAGCAGCTGAGAGACGCGCAGGATCTCGCTCCTGGGGACACCGAGGAAGAAGGTGATGGGGTAGCCGATGTAGCCAAGGATGAGCTGCAGCGTGAGGTGGTGGATGCCGAAGCCGCGGCCGATCCAGGTGAGGAGACCGTTGACCGTTGCGACGAGGGACAGGATCGTGAGCACGTTACAGCTAGCAGAGGTTGTCAGCTCCCCAGGAAGGAATGGCAGAGAAAAGCGCTAAGCTTACAGGATCTGACCAGCGACGATAATACCAAAGACAGCACCCAAGCTGAACGCATGAATAGCATTAGCAGGGCGGTCCTTGTCTGCATCGCCACGGTCGACAACGACCATTCCACGGGTAACGGGCTCTTCAGTCTCGGGCAGGCGCATCTTACTAATGGCGATCGAGGCCGGGATACTCATGACGGACGAGGTGACCAAGTTCTGCGCGGGTACCCCCTTGGCGATGTACGCACCGAGCACGGAGCCGGAGATGGTCGAGAAACCGGAAGTCATGGCGAGGTGGAGCTCAGACTCGGTCATCAGGTCCACGTAGGGCTTGACCAAACAGGCAGACTCGCCCTGACCAATCCAAGGCGAGGCGGCGGCAATGACAGCCTCTGCACCGGAGATGTTCATGGTCTTGAAGAAGAACCATGCGCTAATAGAACGGGGGTCAGCGTAATCCAAATTTCGTTGAGAGTACGCACAAATTCTTAATGATCCATTGCATGACGCCGAGGTAATACAACATTTGCACGAAAGCGATGAAGAACACGATTGCCGCGAGCTAGACAAAATAGGAGTGCCTATCAGACTACTTCGTCAGACCGAATCCTACTAGCACGCACAGTAGAGGCAAAGAACCAGTGTTTGTCAGCGGTCTCCTGATCGAAGAAGAAGGCAACGCCGGTCTGTGCCTGATTCAAGAAGTCCGAGGCCAAGGTGGCAATCCACTTGAAGATGGAGAAACCGGCACCGGACTTGAGCACGAAAAGCGCGATTGCTTGCTGGATGAAGAGACCGACGATGACGGTAGGCCAGGGGATTTGGTTGCGCTTGGCCGAAGTAGCCCAGAAGAAGAACTGGAACACGAAGAGACCGAGGACTGAGATCGCGCGGTCACCGTAGTTGCTGTTCTAGCTTGGAGGGTCAATAGGTTTACCGTAATATGCGTGGATGTATCTCTTACATTCTGCAACTTGAAGCCAAAGGCAGAGCCAAACACGATACCAAGGAGGCAGAGCCAGCCGATGAAAAGTCGCGTATACCTAGGGAGCTTGAACCAGGGAGTCTCAATACACGGTTTCCAGATAGCCTCCACCGGACGAGTAACCACAGAGTTGGGAATGAAGCGGAAAGCAATGACACTTTGCCGGAATTAGCATCTAATGTCGTGTGACCGATATAAATTTGACTAACAGGATGAAGAACCAAGCAAACAACGTCTGCACGATCCTATGTCACACCAAAACAGAAGTCAGGACTGTATCCAAACTAACCACATGGTTGAGCATACCATCTATGACGAGTTGCCTGTAAGACCGTTGCGGAAATCCACCAACCCAAGATTACACCGGCCAAGAGGGTCAAAATGACGGGGCGGTATCTCGCGTACGTGAACGACGTCCATGACTCCTCCTCGTCCACCTCCCTTTCCGAGACGACCTGCGAGTCTACAGGCTGCTTTTCCTTGTCCGAGGAGGAATGGGTGTCACGCGACTTTCTCCTCTCGACCGTCTCCCGCTGGAGCGAGGGCTGATAGGTACCCTGTGCGTCGGTCATGGCGCGATGTCGCTGCAAGACGGGAGGGACGGTGGGTGGCAGGCCCAGTAAGGGGGACAAAAAGTCTACACGGCGGTGCCATGGGTGAATGGATTTTATAGATGCTCGAGATGGGTGGCGCCGACCACATAGGCTGATGCAGAACCACGCGGGGCCTATCCTGGCCTATCTCTCGCAAATTTAAGGTGCCTGGCTGGAGCGTCCTGATAACGGAAAGTTACCGTTCATGCCCGGCTATATGTTTCGGTGGAAAGTAAAAGGATAAAACATGCATATGTGCCTCTGCTATGTTCAGGAAACGGTACTTCTGCAGTTGTGCTTGTCTGCAAAGGCTGGTGAAGCATCGGCGTTGATAGAGATCCGAGCGCGGTCTTCTTGCGACCGGGGATCCACCACACGCGACTACACTGCCTTCAGTATCCGAGAACTCGTCGGTGTCTAGAACATATCCGGACTTCAAGAATACACTACTATACAAAACATTACAATCCACAGCATCAGACCCGACGAGCATGAGAGCAGGTCTGCATGTATGTCCGAGAATCATTGCAGCTTACGTTCAGAGTCTCCGCCACAGCCACCGAAAAGATAACGCTAAATGTCTGCCAAGCGAAAGCCCACAAGCCCGCGCACAAGGAACGGGCGGACGAAACCCACGGAGAGACAAAACCCCTACACTTTCAACGCTTTTATCGACTTGCCCGACGAGATGGCCAGCCATTCGCCAGGCCCGACAGTCTGCCCCGTGTTCATCGACATCCCCCCTATCTGCGGGGACCACGCCAAGCTAGTCACCTCACTCGACGCCGAGTACGCCATGACAGGGTCAGTCACAACCTGCTTTTTGGCGTCGGGCCTCGGAGAATTCATGCGCGATCGGGACGCGGAAGTCACGGGCACCATGTAGTTTGACAAGTCCCACAGAAGGACCTGGCAATCATCGCCTGCATTGGAGATCAGTGCTCTGTAGTGTGAAACTATTCGACGAGGTCGCGCACCTGCGGTGGCCAGTACTGGCTGATCAGAGGTACTCCAGCCTAAGCTATTGATCTGCGCCCGATGTGCTTTGAGCTCCATGACAGGCTGTCCTGGGCTCCTCATATCCAGCACCTGTATCTCAGAGCCGTCCATATGGAACGTAGCCATGTAATTAGAGTCGGCAGGGTTGAAGCATATGCGCAGCAGAGGGGACGTAGGCGGGCGCGCAGACGAGGACGGCGAGTTCGAGGGCGGGGGCACGTTCTTCGGCGCCGGCGTCTCGTAGAGAATCGTAGAGTGCTCGAGGCTGCGCAAGTCGAACGCGCGCAGGCTCCCGTCCGCGCCGACCGACACGAAGATATCGGTCGAGCCCGGCAGCCACGCGACGTCGTACACCTCGCGGTCGTGCGCGATGAGCTGCGTTATGGCGGTGGCCGTGTCGATGTTCCAGACAGTGCACGTAGTGTCTATAGACGACGTGACGATATTCGCGGGGTTCTTCTCGCTCCACGAGAAACTAGTCAACGGCGCGCCCGTATTCTGGCTCTGGACCTTGGACTGCTGGACGGCCCCTGATTAAGTCACGATCCCCAATAGTACAACACACTTGCTCACCCCCGGCAGCACCGTCTTCAACGTCAGCCGACTCGCCGACCCCGCCGGCCGCCCGACATAGCCCGACACCACCGCCGCGCCCTCGCCCGCATACTCCCACACCCGCAGCGCGTCCCCCGTCGTCGCCAGCAGCTCCGTCCCCGCCGCCGCGCGCGCCGCCGCGGGCTGCCACTGCAGGCTCGTCGCGGGGTACCCGTGGTGCGCGTCCGCGAGGATCGTAAAGTCCGCGTAGTCCGTGTAGTCGTCCTCGACGAGCACGCGCTCGTCCTGCAGCCCGATCACCGCGATGCGGTTGCGGTAGTCCTCCGTGAACGAGCCCACGCCGAGGCGGAAGGAGGAGCGCGGGCGATGCGTCTGCCCCGGCGCGGGCGTCTTGCACCAGTCCAGCGCGAACACGGGCCCTTGGAGCGAGCGTGAGTGGGGGCGCTGGCTGCATGCAGGGTAGTGCGTACTCACATGGTGCTTCGTACTGAAGCACGCTGGCTTGTGTCATGGTCAGTGATACGGAGATGTTCTTGGGAGCTTTCGAAGCACACGCGTAGCTTCGATCGCCACAACTGCACTTGCGGCAAGTTCCGAACAGCTTCGCAGCATCCAGGTTGAATCATATTTTGAAAGATTTCGTGTCTGCGTGGTGATATAATGATATATTACTATGTGTACAAATGGTCGTATGGATCATCAAAACCATCAAAGATCAAGCAAAATCGTCAATACACATCCATCAATGCCCCGCACCACCCGGCGCATAATGCTTTTCGCCAATCTCGCCCTCAAACTCGTACAATGGCGGGAGAGGCTCCACGTCCCTACGAAGGACATACTTGCGGAATCTCCAAAACAGCGCCTTGAGCTGGTACGAAGCATGCCGCGCCGTCGGCACCGAGAACACCATGTCCAGCTCCTCGAGCGACAGCGCCTTCGTCTCGGGCACGAACATCAGCACCGCGCAGAAGCCCACAATGTTCCACGCCGCGTACCACCCAAACGCGCCCTGCGGCTTGAACGCGCCCTGGAGCCGCGGCCAGGTGATCGCGAGGATGAAGTTGAAGAACCACGTCGTCGCGACGGCGAAGGACATGCCGATCTCGCGGATGTACAGCGGGAAGGCCTCTGCGGAGTAGGTGAAGGGCACGGGGCCCTCGCCGGGCGAGTAGAAGATGGTGAAGAGGTAGATGCCGAGCGCGACGACGCCGATGCGCGCGTGCGTCGAGTTGATCCAGCTGGAAGAGGGTGTGATCAGCGGTCAGACGTGAGGAATCTGGATAGTGTACTCACAATGCGAAACCGGTCAGGAGCAAGCACGCGGACATGGCGGGGAAGGTGGTCAACAGTAAGTTCCGCCGACCGAAAGTGTCGATGGTATAAACAGCAGGGAGCGCAAACAGCCAGTTCAAAATCCCAAACCCAAGCGACGCAGCGAGGGCACTCTGCTCGCTGAACCCAGAGTTGGAAAAGATCGACGACGAGTAGTACGCGATGACGTTGACGCCGCAGAACTGCTGCATGAACATGACGATCCACGAGGCGAGCGCGGCGCGGCGGTTGCGCGCGACGGAGAAGAGCTCGAGGTAGCGGAAGCGGCCCGTCTCGACTTCCTTCTCTGCCTCGAGGAGGACGTGGATGTAGTACATGTCGCGCGCGGCCTGGAGGGGGTGCCGCCGCAGGCGCGCGAGGGACTCGTACGCCCGGTCGTAGCGGCCCTTGCCCATGAGCCACCGTGGAGACTCGGGGCACAGGAACACTTGAATAGCGAGGAAGAGCGCAGGGACGCCGGCCTATATGACATTTGAGTCACTGCATAGTCGGAGGAAAGCACGCTACTCACACTACCCAGCATGAGGCGCCAGTTGAGGCCGCGCACGGCCGACGACTTGACGTGCAAGAACGCGAGGTCCATGACGTACCCCAGCATGATCCCAAAGGCCGTCCACATCTGCCACATCATGACGAGACCGCCACGGACAGACGCAGGCGCGCACTCGGCAGCGTACACAGGGACCGTGGTGGACTTGGGGCCGATACCGATACCGAGGACCAAGCGCGCGACGAACAGGTGCTCCCACGAGTTGGTAACACCCTGCCATATACACGCTACGAAGGAGAAGACCGCGGCGATGAAGATGGTTCCTCGGCGACCAAAGATCTTGTTCAGGGGATCCGTGAGCCAGCACCCGAGCACGGCGCAGCACAGCTGTAAGACACGGAAACATCATCAGAACGCACCGCCGCGCCAGGTCAATCAGCACTTACGTATGGCGCCGAGTTGACAAGCCCCAGCAGCCACTGATTCCGGCCCGCGTTTGCGTCGCCGGAATTGGGGTTGATGCCGAACTGCGGGGCGAAGAAGAGGTTGGCGCCGTTGATGACGGATTCGTCCATCTAGGCGCGTAGGGTTAAGAGGTGTGAAGAGGTGTGAAGGGAGAGAACTCACGCCTTGGACGCAGGCAGCCATGGAGCATAGGAGGACGAGGTAGTACAGCTGGGCGGGCTGGTCCCACTTGTGCGTGATCTCCCTGCGCAGGACGGCCTTGTCGTCCTCTGATAATTGCGAGAGGTTCTCGAACCCAGACGGGTTCTGGGCGACGAGGGCACCCTTTCTGAACTCGTCCGCGAGGTGGCCTAAGTCATGGGAGTTGGCAAACTCCTCGGCGTCTGCCATGAGTTGGTCGGCGGGGATGCCCTCGAGGGGGTTGGCGAGGCGGACATTGACGTTTTCGACTTGGGTGGCATTATTGTGTTTAGAAGGAAGGGGGACGGAGGAAATAGAGTCGTTCTTCTCGATGGAAGCCTTTTCGTTGAAGTCGTTAGATACCCCGGCCATGGCGAAAAAAGGTGGGGACGCGGAATGGAAAGGATACTTGCCTGCTTTTATACGCCAGGTGTATGCGATTGTGATGGGGTGTCCGAGCCGAAGTACCGGACGTGGAGTCGCGTCGGCGCGTTTCATCAGGTGACGCCTCTGGGGTGAACGATCCTTCTCCACACTATTATTTCTCCCGTGGCCCCGTGGCCCCGTCCTTTGCGCGCATACAGCCGTCCAAAATGTCGATAAAATCACCGTTAAATCGCCCAAAATTCATGCATGCCCTCCTCGTCTGCCACCGCCACCGACCCAAGACAGCGGTAATGTGGGGCAGCCGTGGCCCCGCAACATCTTAGTGCCTCCGGCCATCGGCCCCGGATTCAATATGAAATTGGATATAATCAGCCGGCGCATGCGAAGTGGGGAAGACTTCCTAATCCGTCCACTCATCCTATCGACTGTGGAGCCATCAGCATCCCCACCCCGTCCCCTCTCCTCGTCGCCTGACCCGACGACGGCGGGTGCGTGCTCGCCATCTCAGCCAGCGGTGGCGCGTATAGTCCAGCGTCGGTGGCGCCTGTCGGGAAGTGTGACTAGTCTGATATGGAGTTTCATTCAGATTGTTTGTGTCGAATGATACGCCAAGGTCCGTGAGGTGCGGTTTCACGTGATAAGGCACGGCATTCCATTCGCTCGCATACGCCCGGATCTAGCAGACCATATCTCACCGACGTCGTCCCTGGTTATACTGAAGTACCGACTTGCTCTCCTCGTCATACCAGGCCTTGAATGTGCGGGCTCTCCGAGTTCCATAGCGTGCACGAGGCTCTTGTTCCAACCAAGACATTTCATTTCAGACATTTCATTTCTGATCCACAACATATCGGGCATCCCGCCCCATCACCGTGAAACGCCCAAAAGAGGCTACACAGCGGGTTTAGTCAGGATCGATCAATTCTACCCTTGAGCCGAAAGTCCTCGCATGGGGCTCCACATTTCGATCGCCGCGAGTGTTGTGTCGACTTTGTTCTCTGTATTATGTTTCATCACGGATACCAACAGCCTTTGAGTTGCTGTGAAGACACCCAGGGTCACGTGCCGAGTACGTAATCCCCGGAACTCATGGATCTGGTCGAAGCAGCACACGAGCCATCAAGTGAGCCCCAGTGTCGATCACAGCAAGTGAGACTTCTGATGTTGTACACGCCAGGCTGCCGGATACGACTTCAGGCTGGTGTATTTCCTCAATGTCTTCATATCAGGCAAACGACAATTCCGGTCATGCACTATTTCATACTCGAAAGTCGACTTGGGATCTGTGGTGTGCCCACAAGCAGTACGACGGCACCTTTTTCCTAAAATTCCTCCCGGGTCTAATTCAAACACCCTCGAAGCCAAACCCTGTCCACCCGCCTAGGCTGATTTGGACGTGCTTGATATATACACCGTCCTGGGGCATATCCACACATCGCGGCCAACTCGGATCGTCGACAGCTAGTCTTTTCCACGCTGCCGCCACCCCATCCAGGGAGGCTGGACGATACTGGTCACCGCTTTACCCCGCACTCACCCCGCACCTTGTCGATCTCACGACCAGTGCCCTCCATCGATATCTGACCCGTCGGCCGTCTCCTTCGAAAGGCTATGCGCGCTCTCATAAGTAAAAGTCAGCCGACTGGGCATATGCAGGCTGTTGCTTGGGGTGCCTGTTGTGCTTGCTGTCTCCCGGTGGTATACGAGGGACAGCGAGGCGACTCTGCTTGGAAGCACGACATTCGAGTTCACCGTGCTGCGGATGTACAGAGGACGAATTCACGCCTTCTGGGCGTTAACCAGGGCAGTGAGTGGTTCCCTTCCGACTAGGCTTGGATGCGGGACGCAGCACATGCATCCATTCTTCTGGGCGTCAACTTGATCCCGGTTCAAGTACACACACACTGGGACGCCGATCTGTCACCAATGATGATCGTCTATGTTGTTCGAACGCCGGTGGGAGCGTCTATACTGGTCAGACGCCGGTGAGACCGTCTGTTCTTCCGTGTGGCATGCTCATCGGCTCCCCGCACCCCAGAGGCTGGCTCTCTATCTCGCCGTGATACTGTGATCATGGCTGACCTGCATTTAGCCGCTTAGTTGCCAACCCAACCGGATACTGGTCTACAAATTCGAACAGAACAACTAGCACAGGTACCTTCGAAGATGGGACTGAGGGCACGCCGGTGGTCTGTGTGCATGTATTCCTTTCTCTGGCGCTGCATCGGCTCATCGCTGTCGTACCGTACGGGTCTCTATCTCATCATGATACGAGCGTCTTTCCATTTTTTTGGTTCCGGTTTATTGTCTCAGGGCAAACGTCTTTCATTGGTCGTTCGACGTGTCTGCGGACTCTGGCGGCTTCGTCGTCACGAAGTCGAACAGAACAACTAGCACAGGTACGGCGAGTCTCCTTCGAAGATGGGGCTGATCGCAGGGCGAGGGCGCAGTACATGGCTTGCGGGTTGGCGCAGTGCCGCGATCGCCTTTTCGCCCGTGCGTATGAGGACAGACCGTTCGCCCGACCCGAATTTCTTCGCCCGGGAACACGCTACACATTACATTTCGGGGCGCGCTCCGTCGATGGCAGACTGCGCCGTCCGTTCTCCACACCGACCGCTGTTCTTCGTTGTTGGAGCAGGACCGGAATCTCTGACCATCTCTTCTGGTACCAACGAGGGCGTAGACTGTCAAGAAGCTGCAGTCGAGCACTCTACTCTATTTTCAAAGCGGCCCCGTCCTGGGCGCTGGAGTTTCGACTGTGGCAGGTTATCTCGTCGTGGACCAGCTGTGATCCATTTCCAGACGAGGTGTGCTAGGTCCGAGGCTAAGCATGTTATTGGTGACGCAACGAAGGTAGTTGGACGGGCGGTGGAGATGGAAAGTGTGAAGCACAACCGAGTCAGGGGATAATCGATAAGTGGCGTATTCAGTGCGACTGGATAGGACCACGTTCTGTTCGCCCATCAGCTTGCTAGACACAGGGGATGTCTAGCATTCGCATGATGATCTCCTGTTCCTGGAGGATGTTGGCACCGAGCATGCACCCGTGGACCAGTCCAAACCTCGGAGTGGTTGCCTGCTGCCGGCCAAGTGTGGTTGACGAGTAAAAATGACAAACTGCGAATAATCGTAATCTCCGCGACGTAGCGTTCTTTGATCTCCGCGACGTGGACTCGAGCATTTCCAGGACCTAGGTTTAGTGAGGGTAGCACGTCCTTCTGCTTTCGAGCAATCTCCACTGCGTGCATACGAGAGCGAGAAAAGACTTGGATGTCTCCAGTGCTGCTTGCTCTTCGCGTTCTGGTGATGGCACTGACGGGAGGAAATGGTCGACGTTTTCCGTCTCCAAGTAGTGGACGGACCGCGCGCGATGACGATGATTGGCCATGTCTCGAATTCGAGTTCCGCCGCCGCGAACTCCAGCTACTAGACTTGCAACGCATCAGAAATTAGCAGGGGGAGATGTACTGTATGGTACACCAATATTGCGTGTTGGTGCTCTTGTTAATGAGGAGCTGTCAATATATAATTACGGAGACAGCGAGACATCGTCCGGGTGTAAAAAGCAGTAATGGGTGTCGTGTTCTCAAGCAAGGTAAGACATCACCTGGTGGTTTGAATATCAATAACAGCAGTCTTAATTTATTTAATAACATTATGAGACGGTGCCAAACAGGTTTTTAGTTCCAGTATCGCCGTTTGAAAATATCCCCTTCCTCGACGTCCTTTAGATGTCTTCACATCAGAAAAGCAAGAAAAATTAGCAGAAATACACATGATAACTGAGACGAAAAAGCTGACTTAGTCAGGATATGATGTTCTACATCTTCCTCGGCCTCTGATGGGGCGTGATACATGACTGAGTCAGGGCATATACCGCACACATAGCCAGTCTCTCGACACGGCAATGGTGCTATCGGACCCTCCGTCACTTCATCTCGCAAGATGAAGAACGGTGATGTGCTGGTGAGGTCGTGGTCGTTGCAGTACATCGCCGCCGTCGTCTGAGCATCAGGGCTCTCCGGAGACCTGCCAACGTAGTCTTGAACGGCGTTATACCAGCGATTCTCGGCATATATATGATGGACCTCAAGGATCTCATGAGTAGGCACGACATGAGGGATTACATCGGGAACACTTACTAAGAGACCAAAGGACATCGGCTGTGAGACTCTAGCCTTCCCGCAAAGACACTCCAGTCGCCCCCTCAGGCTATCAAGGACCGTCTGTGGACTATCCTTCGGTAAACCCAGGATCTCCAGCACGTGTAGTGCAATGTCCACGATCTCTTCGTCGTAAGTGAAACTGTCTTGTTTCAACCCGTGATCTAAACCAATGTCAAGAAAACAGGACAGCCGAGGCATTGGCACACCATCGCGAGTGTGGTAATGCAGGCGATTGTCCGGAAATCTAAGGAGCCCATGACAGTTCTTCTCCCCGCAGACAAATATGGCTCGCAGGCTGGATAGGAAAGACTCGTAGTCTCCACGCCCCTCTCGTCTCTGGATTGTGTATTGATTATCAGCACGAGATTTATAGCGTGTGCCAGTGTTCACCTTTGCGAGCGATAGATATAAATCTCGGATGTGCTGTTCATGCTTCTTGGCATCCTCGAGGAATTGATTTCTTATCGACATCCACTGTTCCTCCGTGACGGTAGCATCGTCTTCCCACAAAAGCGCTCGCATCGAAGGCAACCAGTAAACGTCATTGAGGGCAGGCATCATGGCAGCCGTGCCAGGGTCGATGGAGGCGAGAAAGCGTCTGTAGAGGGCGATAAGCCCCTTTTCCCGCAAATCCAGTCTTCTGATTTTGTCCAGTTCTGCGCGGGCGAGCGCGACCTGCTCAATAATGGCCGTAAGCTTTGGAAATATCTGTTTCCAAACTGCCAGATCATGCCCAAAGGATCAGCTGTTGACGAAAGAGGGAAGAGGAAGAGACTCGCTCCTCGGGGTGAGCTCTCTAGGTTGATCTAGCAGTCGATTCCAGTGATCTAAATGTGCCCGTCTCCCCGACACTGATGGCCAAACGTCCTCCTCGTAGCCTGCTTCTTTTAACTTGTGTTGGATGCTGGTCCCGATGGTGAGTGCAGGCCCGAACGTTTGCACGGCTGACAGAGGGAAGCTGTACATACCTTTCACGACGCCGCTTTGTCTTCTCCTCGTCTTCGTCCTCTCGAGAGTCCCTGAGCTCCTCTTGCCACGTCGCAATAGCGAAACTCCGCTGCACAGATTAAATCAGCAGTACGTAAGTATGGTATCTTGAATAAATTACCGCCATGCGCTCGCCAACATATTTACGTCTTTCATGGATAAACTGAAGACGAGAATCTTTGTCATTCTCCACGGAAAGGTAGTGGCGAATGACTTTATCGAAATCAGCCCGATCATACAGTTGGTCGGGACGATTGGAAAGGCAGTCGGGGATACCATCATCACACCATTCATTGTAGACACACGAAGGAGGGAGAAGTGTGTAGACGACGACGTCGATGTTTTTTGCGTAGGACCTCGACAAAGTGGAACCCTTCTTGACACTAGCGATGCTGTCAATCAATGTGCTATGTATGATCTGCAAAAAGTAGACGGACTGGCTGTCGTAACATTTTTTACAGTATCTTCGAAACAACGCCCAGTCGAGCATTTTTGAGGGACTATGCCCACAACCCTGTGAAATGGAGCCGTGAGTATGAATACAGGAAAGTTGTTCCATTGTAGGCACCATGCAGTTATGCTCAAACAGCAGATTTGCGTACTGAGGCTCTTGGAGTTCTAAAGGGCATTCAGGTAAGTCAGGGAAGTTCTTTTGTCTGACAGTGGCCCATAGGTGTTTTTTTCGCCGAGTCATGAACTCTTTGCGAAACTGTTTCGATACTCTTGACAATTGGAGAAGGTCAAGAGGCGTGAGATGAAAAACGATCTTTGAAAGGTTATTGGATGGAATCTAACGAGCGGAAGCCTTAAACTCGTGCATACCTCATAGAAGACATCCAAGGGCATATCCAAGAGGCATTTCAGTTTCCCGATTTTACGAGGTCGAGAAGCCCGACTTGCTTCTTCCCGAGAGGAAGACGTGGATTTTTTTGTCCGTTTGGCCATATTGCCCTGTGGTATGTAGTGTAAAGCGAAGTGGCGAGGGACGGTTGAACTTGGTTCTTATTTAAGATACGGCTTCTCCCGGTGGCAGACGATCGATTGATCGATGAACTGGCGCCCACAGGCGCTTATTTACGTGCGCTCTCCCTTTATTTTCCTCGTAAGTATGTACATTCAACTTCCTTCTATGACTATTTACCCTGTAGCAGCATATGTCATAAAACATATGTGTACCTTTAGTATGCTTGTATAGACACCTTTTATTCTCACCACACAAATCACAATGTAATTCTTGAAATTTTTGAGAAAAGCTAATAATGTGATCAAAATGGATGTTATGCTACGAGAGATGTCCATCGATGGAGTCTCATAAAACATGTCGCACTTGTGGCATAGAAAATGTTGTGACACGCTGTGTCAAACCGTCAGCCGCTGGGCCCGACTGACGCCGAACAAGCTCTTAGGTGGCACTGCGTAGATTATACATAATGTGGCGCATACATCGTACAAGAACCCGTATGAAAAAAAGTGCTGTCGACCCCCCATTCTACATCGGTCCGCCGACCCATTCGTTGACCAGACCCTTCCAGCACAACCTAGTGATCTGCATGTGTTCGCCTTCGCATGTTTCGAGAAGCACATCTCCTCTCTCATCCAAGGACCTCAGCCCAATAGCATCCGTCATGTAGACCGGCTGCAGACGCATAGGGATGATCGTCTTCTCAGCAAGAATCACCTGCCCTTGGTTTCGCTCAACTGTACCCAGAGAGTCCGTAGGTGCGTAGCTACCGAACCACGAGCTCTCCTTTGGGACGACAGTCTTGTCCTCGGTGAACAGAACCATGATGAACTTATTGAGGGACTTGAGGTTCGTGGCATAGGTTGCGTTGCGCTCGGTCGTGGGTGCTGTGGAGGTACCAGAGAGACCGTAATCCTCCGGTAGCTCATTGTTGACGTTCGGGAGAAAGTGGTTGCGAGAGAGGTAGGCTGGGAGTTGGTCTGGGTCACGATAGTATTGGGCCTGGTGATATTACGCAGTCAAGTGACGGTAATCGGTATTCGGGATGAGGGATACAAACCTGGATCAGGTTCGCTTGTGCCCAAGCTCCATAGACGCCGTTTCTTGCTGCGCGGCGAGCAAGTTGACACCAGATGTATCCCGGACCTGAGCCGACAAGCGTATGGATTGTTGAGTGTCTAACATAGCAGAGCAGGGAGCTTTTCCTCACCTGGCTCGCACATAGGCAAATCTGACACGCCCATATGTTGAGATCCGAAGGTAATGAGGTTGTGAATCGGCGGCGAATTGTAGCGCTCTACGTAGGCGCGCAGGAATTGACCGCCTGGAGCACACTCAAGTGAGCAAAGAGTAGTGGTGCCGATATGAACGTGGAATGTCTCAGGTCGTATGTATAAGCAGAACCTACCTTGCGAGAATCCTATGGCGTCAAACCCATCCTTCAGCTCTTCGATAGCATTCAGTTGGTCAGCTACCGTTGCAAGCTGGTCGTTGATGTTACCGAGCTACGTATATTTCAACATGTAGTTTCAGTATCTTTCAATAGAACTAGGTGTTCACGGGAATGTACGCACCCAACCAGCCTTCCGGTCCTCCTCAAGATCCTCGGCAATGTATATAGAATATACGAAGATGCCCTCATGGACAGCCTTCACCTCGTCGGCAAACTTCATCATCCCAGGAGATGAATGCGAGTCTCCTACATATCACGAGGTTAATGCCCTCTCAGTTCATGTTCGCAAGCGCTACATTGAACGCACCCAAACCATGCCAGAGAACTAACGGTCTTGGTTTCGACCTGACGACGGATGCTGGGAATGACGCATTGCTTCCAATAGCAGTCGGGAAGGCCCATACCCAAGGATATGAGAAGAGCTGAGAGCACACGGCTAGTAGTCCGAGGGCCAAGACAACCATGGCGCGCTGCTGCCGCTGCGGCGAAAGGAGGATCTCATCCACGTGGCTGAATACCTTACCGACTGGTGCTTCCCGAATACTGCTCCATTCCGACCGAATCTCACTTCTCAGGATTCTTTCTGCTCACACGCTGGAGCTCTACCGGATACGAAGTCAGTTATGACGATGAAAACAGCATCATTCGAGGTCAGTTGCGAAGTCAAACGCGTCTCAATATTATTGCTCTTCTCCCTCGCTACTCAGCGTTGAGCCATGGTATTGGTTTCAGCCATTCTTGACTCTATCCGTCTCTCTCTGGCAGCCTCGTCTTCCAGTCGAAAGCCTTAAACTCTCAGTTCTGCGATCAGCCAAAAACATGATCCGCAATTCTGAGCCTATACGTTTGCGCTGGTTGGCTCTCTCATCTACCCCGCATCCTGACGTAGCGTACACATGCCGATCAAAGGCAGTCTATGGCTTAGCGCTCAGCGGCCAAGGGCGTTAGCGGCGACAGTGAGAAACCGTGCCCACCGTGCACTCGAACTCAATAACTTTGACTTCGAAGGAATGGTGGTCGAACTCCAATGTATCATGACATCACAATGGCATTACCATTGTTATTCAGCCAGGTATATAAGAGTCAACGTATCCGGATGGTGAAAAGCAACATCGTTTTATGACCACCATGAATGCAATAGTCGTCGAATCCTACGGAGGCATCGACAGACTCGCACCTCGTCAAGTTCCTAAGCCCTCGCCTAACGGGAGGGACCTTCTTGTTCGGTGAGCTCCAAACATGACCTCCGATATATCTTACTCAAAGCCGATCTCTTGCATCAAGGCGTGCTCCGTGAACCCGATAGACATTAAAGTGCGTGCAGGAAAGTACGATGACTATCCAGGTAACAGCGCCTTCCATCAGCAAAAGACGATACAGCGTCTAATCATTCCCATTTTAAGACTACTACGAACGTGTTCCGCGCCTTTACCAGATTTGCGGCTTCGACACAGCAGGACTCGTGGAAGAAGTTGGCGAAGACTGCACTCTGTTTAAACCAGGCGATGATGTATTCTACTCCGGAAGCCCAATTCGACATGGATCCAATGCGGAGAGGCAATTGGTGGATGAAAGGAGTGTGGGTAGAAAGCCGAAGAATTTGAGTTTCGTTGAGGCGGCGGCGATGCCACTAACATATGTGACGGCTTACGAGGCGCTGGTCGAAAGGATGGAAATCCAGAAAGGAGAGCGTGCAGGTCTACTAATCATTAACGGGTCTGGAGGTTGGTGTGTGTCGCCATATTCTCAATATTACATTGACGTGTCTCCTCAGGTGTCGGTTCTGTGGCGAATCAGATTGCTCGCACCGCCTTGGAGCTGCCTGTGGTTGTGACGACGGCTTCACGTCCAGAGTCACAGGAATTCACGAAAGCCATGGGCGCGACCCACGTTATTAACCATCGACATGACCTGAAAGAACAGATCGACGAGTTGCACCTCCAGGTGCCAATTAAGTGAAGTTTTTAGAGGTATTCTTCGATGTACGCATGTACTAACTACTGGCGTACATCTTCATTAGTCACACCACCGACCAATACATGGATGTTTGCGCAAAGATATGTGCACCCTTCGGTAAAATAGTCTCAATTGTCCAGGGTCAAGCTCGAATGTTCGGCACTCAATTCATGGCGAAGTCACTGGCTTTCATATGGGAAGTCATTGGCACGAAGCCCTACTACGGAGTGGACCTTGACTCGCAGCATGATATCCTGAACGAGCTGGCGGACTTAATCGAAGCTGGCCGGATCGTGTGCCACCTCAAGCAAAAATTGAAGCTGACCGCTGAGGGGTTGCGTCAAGCCCATGGAATGATCGAAGACGGAGGGAGCATTGGAAAAATTGCGCTCGGCATCGATGAGAGCGGAGATGGTGACTCTTTCGCTTGAGAGCAAGGAGAATGTGCCGCAAGGTAGGTCAACACCGATGATGTCATTATATCCAAGAACTGACTGTCATTGTATCTAATGTACAACTTACAGTGGCTAACCCCAATTTACATTGGTGCTTGGGACTGGCACCGTCATCCACTTAAGTTGCGCCTCTCCCGCATCCATCACCAATGCAGAATAGCCACTGGCCAGCTTATCATGACTTAATACGGTCTGAATGCATGCCATCTTTTTGTACGTTACTGTAGTCCTTTTGTCAGTGTAGCTGTATTAGGAATAATACTATGCATGTTGCACCAGACTCAGAAATTTCTTGTGATAGCACTATTTCAATTCGCAGAACGAGTCAAGGATAAGTAATCCGCTGGTCCCACTTCCAATTCACACAGAACATATGCTACCATACCCTCGCTGCTGGAGAATTACCTCATAGAAATCTATTAGTATGTACTGGAAATCGACCCCACTGGGCGAGTCTGCCGTTCCCGTCGAATCAGTGCGTGACAAGTGACCAGCGCCGAGTTACGGATCGTGCGCTCAGGCTATCGCGCAGCATATTGTCGATTACAGAACCCAATTCCTTGGGTGTTCGGAGATCTGACTTCCGGTATTGCACATTTTCACAAGAGTCTATTCTAATGATCAATCTCCCATCTAGCGATGGAATGTTTTGAGGAAACTGATGTTGCCCGCCGTACTTTCACTCATAAATTTCAGATATCGATGAACTACCGGCATCCAGTCAACGGTTCAAGTTTCCCGGAGTCCGAAATCATCTACTCGAAGATGTTCGATGCAGGTTGGCGTTTTGGAATTGCTTACTCTTCGAGTCGGGTCATTCAGTTCGACATGTACTTCGATGCGTCTGCCCCACTTGTGACATCCAGACCGTTATTTATATCGGTGGAAGTCACCAGTGATAGATCGGCGATACCGAGCTCTCAGCTGGTTGATCAGCAGGCAGTTGCTACACAGTCAAAACAACCCGTGTGGCTATGCCGTCATGATCTCACTCGCCTCCGTGACTATTCCAGCACGAGATTGACTATAATTTTCACTGTGGCGTATGTGATCCCTCTATGGGACTTGGCTGTCCCGAGACCTATCATAAATTCCCTCAAAGTATCGCTGTCAACGGGCCATTCTGTTGATACACGATTCTTTGCATACTCCCGACGTCTCGCCGCAGGAAAGGTCGGCGGTCCCTTGCCGCTGTATGCAGACAGTTTCCTGCTGAAGGATAAATCATCATATTTTGATACCTGTATGTGTTGCCCTCATGCAGATCGACATACAAGCTAACGGTAATTACGAAGTACTTTCTAATAATGGCTTTACTGAATCTTTGATGGAAACGCTCGATACTGAATTCCCTGTGGCAGAAGAGAGCACCACCGAGAATTATGACTATGAATCCGACAGCGACTTGTCGGACTTCTCCGATGAGGATGGAACACCGCAAGCGAATTACCACCCCAAAGTCGGAGTCGTGAACGGACAACGCTCTCAGGTCAACTGCGACGCGGTTGACGATGATGATACTGCCAGTTCCTCTGCCATTAAGAAATACAAGATAACTAGCGCCCCCATCGGAAGATCAGTTGTTGTCAAGGATGTAGCGTACAAGACGTGAGTACATGATCTCATCATATACATCTCTTCACGTTGCAGTTTTCACATAGACTTCGCGCCCTTGTGTTCTATTTGTATACGAACCAAATTACGTTCGCTCCGTTGCAATCCGCCTCGGCTCTTGGAGGTGCAACAGGTTCTGTGACTATCGATGACGACCTGTCCCCCCCCTTGTTCCCCCAAGTCTATGTATCGCTTAGCTGACAAGGCAGTTGTCCTTGATGCGGTTCCCATTCGTTGACATGCATGTTGCCAACAGATAGGTTTGGACGGTTTGAAGGTGTTGGCCTTCGAAGCAATTAAAAAGGGACTTTCTGAGAACAACATTGTGGAGGAGGCATTCAGCAAGTTCACATCAAGGTGTGCCTTTCCCAGTATCCATTGAAACATCCGTGCGACGGCGGAAATTTCTAGGTACAGCGAGATTCGGAAAGTGGAGATCGATATCCTCCACCAGAACTGCCGTACCCCCCAAGTTCGGCAGGGCTACATGCAGACCATGAAGACTATCGGAGGGGAGGAGCGTTTCGCAGAAGTAGCAGGGGCTCTCTTTGACCGACTCACGCAATAAGTCACCATCTCCACTCACGTATCATATTCCTTCTTTTTTTAACAAGGGTCCAGTGTCTCATCTGAGTGAGACGTGTCCGACTGCCCAATGTGTACTAGTACTTACCACCGCTATGTTTTTCGATTATTGAATGCTCCGTCTTGATGAAACGGTTCTGGCAGGGTAATTCAACATACCAGAAGAGAGCTCCAGAGAAGTAGGATATGTAGCCTGCGCCGGGCAGGCCGACGGAACCACCCTGTTGAAGTTAAACCCCTGGACAGACGGACTGTGTTCATCCTCGTCGTCATCACTTCCTTGGACAATGTTCCACGCTCGATCATGCACTGCCCGTAACGCGAAAACCTTTAGTGTTAACGGTTGTTGAGATTTTCTCACAACGCGGAATCACTCAGTGCGAGCAAAGAGAACGAAACAAGTTTAAAACCATGTTTAATGCCGGTGACAACAGGTACAAAAACATAACTTCTAAAGGAAGCAGCGACCAATGAGATTTTTGCGCAATGTTATGTGAGAGGCAGAACAATAACGGAGAAGGAATACCAGTAATGCGACGGACAAGACGAGGGGCCATCCATAAATAATTTGAAAACCCAGGAAGGGAAGGGGAGAGGCACAAAACAGAGGACGACAGGAGGTGATGATGTCAGGTGTGCGAGACAAGCAGAGGGGAAGGGATAAGGTGATGGTTGTCGATGGATGCAGACATGATACAAGTCGGACAAGCGGTGACGATGTGGCGGCGAAGCGACGAGGAGATGGTGATGTGGCGATGGTGAAGGCAGGGGAATGTCGAGCAATGTCGGGTCAGAGTTGTGTCGAGCAGGAGGCAGTCGCCACAGATGGGTCAGCAGGTAGGGGGTTTAAAGTTACAAGGATTTAACGAATAAAAAGGTCAGTAGCAAGAGAGAACAGTCAGAGTCCATGATGCAGCCGAGGGCGTTATAGTGAAGGTAAGGATCTGTCGAGGAAAAGACTTTTTGCTGAGGATACCAGACGTCAGTGCATCCTTAATCGGAGTCGACCATCTGGATAGCGCCACACTGTTCGCAATGAGACCACATCGTGCGGGAGCCAGTGAGGCCTGTGGAACAGGCGATGCGAAGCTTCGGGATTTGAGAACAGTTGGGGCTAAGAAGAGTGATATGTACACGTCAGCATATCACTCATAGTCACTTCTATACCACAGGACGCTAGCATATATGATACCAACCTGTAATGACGAAGAGCGACAGTGTTCCTGGGCTGAAGGAGGGCTGCCATCTTCGCAGATGTCTCGGGGGAAAGCATATAATTGGACTGCAAGTATTGCTGAGCCTGGCTAGCACCAAACGCGCCAGGGAACGGGTAGAGATCGAAGGAGGGATATGAGGCGGCTAGTCGGGAAGAGCGATTAACAAAACAATGCTACGGAAAACAACAATATACATACGCGAATCAGTGGACGCGTCGGACGCGGTAGAGATAGTGCTCGCGGTGGAGGGCAGACGGATGTGGTGGTAGGGATCAGTCGTAGGCTCAGCATCTGACATGGACGCGTCAGACATCGCGACGTCGTTGTCCGACTCATCAGAGGGGAAGGGGACAAGCTTCAATTGCTTGCGGTTCTAATAGCGCCAAAACTAAGTCCCCGGACAACGACGCAGCCAGCGAGGATGTAGACGTACCGTGGTGGGGAACGTGTCGATGGACTCGGCATCGAACTTTCTTTTAATACCCATGATGGATGCAGGTGCGAGGGGATGCGAGGGCTAGGGAAAGCAAGTACGGGTGAAGGTGGTGGCGACTGGGAAAGCCTGGGGGGAAGAGAGCCGAGAGCAGACGCCGTCCTATATAGCATTGGGATATTTGCATCTATTTATTCCGCCGAAGCCGGAGCCAAATCCCATCAAACCAAATTAATACCAAATAAATTACAAATTGAGCAAGGCGCAGGTCTTTTCGCACCTCCGATTGGCTGGCCAAGCTTGCCGAGGATCGGCGACAAATGCAACCTGCCAAATTCCCTGCATCCGGCGCGTGCCTAGGCTTCTCGGGCATTTTCCCGGGCTCGCCGGTTGATTTCACCGTGAGACCGGGTCTCTGGAGGAAGCACCCTGTGGGAACCGTCGTGATCGATTCGGCACTGCTTCCAATGTCACGTGTCAATTGATTGCGAGGCACGTGCGCGACATGGGTGCCACAGCAGCTCGGCGAAGACGTGGTAAACGCACCGCCAACTCCCAAGACAGCGACGGTGGCCATGGCAGACATCCAACCTCCGGCCTTGCCGAGGTTCTTGGACCCGATACTTGACTACTTGGCTGATACTCTGCCTGGTCCTCTTTACTCTTTGCTGGAAACTGTGCTTGCTCATTTGATTGCACTTTCAACCTCATTGTTCTCGCTCATCTATGCACTAGTGACATCGAATCCTTCAGAATGGGATATCCAGACCATTTTACCACCGCTCATTACCCTACTCGCCGCATATCTTGCCCTAATTAGTCTGTATCGGACAACGAGCTGGATGGTCCGGTCCAGTCTCTGGATGGTCAAGTGGGCCACCATCCTCGGCGCCGTCTTTTCGGGGATTGGTTGGGTGATGGGGAACAATGCAGCTGGTGGTGCTGGTATCACTTCTGCCATTGGAGGCATCCTACTGGATCTACTCAACGGTCCGGGACAAAATGCCGCAGGCGGAACTCGTCGCCAGACACGCAGTCAATCAAGACAGCGACCTAAACTTTGGGACTCGTTCGACCGACATTTCGAATGGCAATATCAGGAGAACCAGGACGACGAGGAGGGTGGCGGAGAGGTTCAGAAGATTGTTAAGGATATACTCGGCGCAGCCGGGACGGCCCTGAGAGAAGGAGCCTGGTGGGAAACTCTGAAGGGTATGATGGAACCTGTTACAGAGGAGGACAGCGAGGAGGGTCAGACACCAAGGCGAAGACAGTCCAACCGACGAGCGAAGCGCAACGAAGACCCCGTCGTGTCTTGATGATTACTGGTGTCTTGGATGATTGTGTATCCGTAGCAGTTAACCTTGTACCAACAGGAGTCAGTCAGGTACGAGCTTCTATAGTCTCTTGACGGAGCGTGCGCAGATCAAAGCCTTTCTTTTTAGTATTTAACCCTCATTTTACCGGAACATTTCGGATTCGTGAATAATTATTTTACAATGCTCTGTGGCTAATAAGGTTCGTGAAAGGCTTCGACCAATAGGCCTAACAACCACTTCTCGTCATCATGATGAAGCCTCCACGGGCCGGCTGCAATGCAAGAAACGTTTGTGACGACATTCTGCACACTGAAGTTCTAAGTTACGTCTACAGGGTCTGGATCCAAGAACTGAAGGAAGTTCGCCTTCTTCATCGCATTCGAGCATATCAGACGCTCTATCTCAGCACGGTATCCGATATGTCCGCACTGGTCGTCAGAGCACCTGGTATTTCTATATTGTCAGTGCATCGAACACACCTCCGACGTCATGATGTACATGTCTTGAACCTTGTTGGCCCCATCACAGGGCTCTTCCCCTAACGCCTCATTCCCACTTACAGAGACTTCCTCGATTTCCCACTTTCTCAGAACCCACCACCCCTACAATGACATCGTCTTCGGAGGCTCCTCCCAAGCACAATTACATGTACAGCTCTTCACAAGGGCCTCTGTCCCGAGAAAGCAAGATGGTCAGACCACTTCTACGCCGCTTTGCGCTTATTATTAGCCATGGTACTATAAAACGACCACAACTGCACGACCCTAAGACATGCGCTGTGGATCCCTAGATCTGTATGCTCAAGCTCAAGAAGCTCGCCATGCGCCGTATACATAGCATTATTGAATGCGATGCAATATCCGCTCTGTCCGGGACGGTGAGCGCTGAAGATAGCGATGGTGTGCCAGACTCGGGTTTCCATTTATCGGCCAATGAGGGAGGCACATTGGGAGGTCCGTGAAGTCCGATAAGAATAAGTGGATAGGCATAAATGTATGTATGTACCCGAAACCAAAGTGTGAAGTAAGAGAGCGACTACGCCTTCGCGGCTTCTGGGTGTTCTCTCCGGTAGCTGCAAGTAGAAAACCATTAAAGAGATAAAGAGAAGAGAGGTAGAATACAAAACGTACTTCCAGATACGGGCAAGCTGCGCTGCGCCAGTGGCCCCGACAAAGAAGTTGACCTAGAATGTAACAAGTTAGGAGGTACGGGAAGCTGATGATATAGGACGTACGGCAGCGAGACTGTAGTTGACTGGCGTAATAACGAGGGAATAGCGGACCCAGATGACACCAGTAGCCATCAAGGCTAAATAGGCATGATCGAAGATAAGAGGAGAAAGAACAGGGTCAGCCGGAGTCCACCAGGACGAAGTAGGTTAAGCGCACGCACCAAGGTTCTGCGAGACGCTCAACTTGTCTGCCGGACGAGTCAGATCCTTCACGCCCGCCGCGACCAAGCACCATTTCATCATCGGCGCCCAGAAGAACACCGTTTTCGGTCCTGCAAACATCGTCCATTAATTCAGCGTTCTTCGAGACCAAGGGGTAGGAAACGCGCCTGCGGGGTGGTTCAGGAATTGCTGGAATTTGGAGGTAGCGACGGACGCTGCTGGGCCCGACATTGTTTAGATATTCGAAGTAACAGTCTAAGGCAAGGAGTGGGGAGCGAGGCCGATGGTGGACGGAGGGTAAGCTTGGAGGATGACTGATTACTCAGAACTTTCGGAGGTGCCTGTGGGGAAGATGTGACACTACGCTTGTCACGGCCGCTCTCGTCGTTCATCATGTATACTAAATTCGTTGTGCACATACGGCCATGCATTATCGAGTCGTTTCTCTTCATCTGGTCGACGACCCTGACAAGAATATCTACTGTGTTATGTTCGTAACTCGCCCCATCTGTGAACCACTGCGATGTCTCTGGATCAGCTTGACGCACTATTTTGTGCAATGTTTCGCTTGAATCCCGTCACTCTCTTTAGTCCACAGTTTAGCGAATATTGTGGTTCATCGCCCTTGAAATCGTCCTCGGGACCCGTACTACAGCCCGTGAGTCTGGAATGGGACGGTCTCTCAGCACTGATCATGGGCGGGTTTATCATCGTCACAGTAAGCACTTCAAATATTGTCAGCGAGAGCTAGGGCCATCCTCCCACGCACGAATCGAAGGATCCATACCGCCGTTAGAATCTGAGAGATCAATCCATATTAGCCATACCCCATCGCACTTTACTCGGGCGTAATCAACTGTGTCATCGTCCTCCTCCTCGCCAGTGGCACCAGTGCTGTACCTTCATCATTCAAAAAGGCGAGCCCAGGCTTCTCCGCTGATTTCACCGGAATTCGTGTAGCGTCCATTTTGCGCAAGGATCCGACCTCGTCCGGAGTTGTAACCTATCGTCTAAGTACTGGTGCCCTGTCAATCTTACTTGAAGCCATTCCTTATTCTTGACATTCATCCAAAACTGTCGATCACTGGTACGCTGATAACAATTCTTCCGCATCCAGAGCCAGGGGTTAAGCAAGACTCGTGTATCCTAGGATACACTTGAATATCGAAAGCTCAGATTTACAGGTAAGTCACTGGCTCGTGAAATTCGGCTGGATAACTCATTACAGAGCGGAACAAGTATAACACCTTCAGGAATTAGCACGGGGAACGCTTGTACAATGCGATAATCTTCTTCCTAGCTCGATTGGAGCAGGGAATAGACGTACACACAAGCTCGTCAGTCAGTCTGGGCACAAGACACGTTGCATTTGGATCAGTCCTGGCATTACTGTCTCGCGATAAGGCAAAGATGAACAGACGCTCTCGGTGAAAATATCGCCACCCCGATGTCGGCCGCATATTCATGAAGTCGGTGAATTGTCACCCGTCGCCACCATCGGGAATGGTATCTTTGCGGCAAATGCGTCGAGGACGCTGAGTAAGATTTCAATCCTGAACATCCCTAGGTCCAATAATGCAGCGTGGAGAGGTCTCCTGCTCAATTACTCACCATCACTACAAGTACCGTCGTCCATTCTATCGTCTCGTACGTGACAAGTTTTTCCTTGCGACCAGGGTCGATGGTAACGACCATATGTTCGACGTCCTGTCTCTAGACACGCGATCCTATATATACGGGCATACAAAAGGTTCCGGCCATGGCCGTGCCATCCCCAATCCATAGGATTCGATGACTGGATCATTGAGGATATCATTTCACTCTGGATTCAGCCACACCCATACCCCCTTCTTGATCGTGTGCGCATACCTCTCCCAGTATATGCTGACTATCCTGGTCAAGAAATTAAAGGTGGCAATGCGGTCTGCCTCGGGAGACTGACATCACTGTGTCTGTCTACGTCGGTACCTTGTGATGGCAGCCGCGACGCCTCGTGACTACGCTCATTGATAGTGGAAGTCGCGAACCACAACAAAAGCCCCAGTACCTTGGCTCCACGCGGCAGCATGCCTCCAGCACTACCTCAACCTCAGGAACAAGGCGGTATTGAACAGTCCAGTTGTGTTGGACTATCTGCCGAGAAGAGCATATATGAACACTTACTGGTATTGTCAGACGGTAGTTGACACTACGTTGCAAGACAGGTTCTAACCTCCCGATCGACTAGCGAATGAGCCTGACGGGGAACAGAAAGCTGCGCTTCATAGCGATCTTACAAGATGGGTAGCCACATAGAGACATGGCCAATTACGGTGCTGACAGGATCAATACTCATACGTGTGACTTTGACCCCTCTGCAACAGTACTACTTCCCTGGTAGTCCCTCGAGATATTCATAAGCCGAAAGCACCCAAGTAGCAAATCACGGAAGTTCAAGATGTGTGGTCTTACAGCACTTCCGAAATGTGCAGTGTTCCACGTCACTATCATTCAGATGCTCGAACCGGCAAGTTTGTATTGTTTGCGACTTCCAAGTCTTGCGTTTCTTTTGGTTTCAACTCAAGGATGGCGGGACTTCTTGCGAGCAGATGACTCGAAAGTATTCGTCGCCTATGACGAAGGCATGGTCTAAGGTCAAGAGACCCGGTCAATGCCGTCCGCCATGATGCTCCTGGATGGCGAAGACTACATGATGATAGCCAAAGGTATTCGGGACGCACCGTTGCTGATGCACGAAACCTTGTGGAATTTTCTGATACTATCACGCAGAATCTTGGCCTGAGCTGTCACAGTGTATTACTACTTTCCAAGGTATATCAGTACATACTGCCACTATTACTACCAGCCACCAGGTCGCGTACATGATGACTTCCAGATATTCCACATGCAGATGTCTGCGAACCTGCAACGAGATATCCTGTCAAAGCGCCTTGTAAAACTCTTCCTCTGTCCATCCATACATCTGCTCGAGGTCCTTTGCGTACTCCCTCAACCTTATGGGTTGGATGGTCGGATCGGGGTGGGCTGTCATTCGGAAATCGAATCAGCAGGGGACGACGATTTCTGAATGTATGACTCACGTTTGTGAAATGTGATAGGCTGCGAGGGTGAAGACGCTCAATACAACACATACTGGGGTGCGTGAATGGACTTACCGGGTCTCTTGGATTAGGAGGATCGAATCTGACGCTAGAGCCTGCAGTACTTGGATCATAACTGAAGCCCATCTCTCTCATCACCTGAAGGGCAAGTCTTGGTCGATGCCGGAAGTTTACTAAAACCATAGCTCACTGACCTTCAGGAACTGCTCCCATTTCATTGGTGCCCGACCCATCTTTTGGTCATCCTTAGTACGAAGCAGCTGGTGCATCAAGTCTGTAGACTTCTTGCTGAGCCTCGAGAAGTAACTGTCTTTGCTGCTCTTCTTAATGGACTCCTCATCGTCCTCACCCTCGGCTTTCTCCTTGCGTCCAAATTTACCAGAAAAGAGGCCCTTTTTCTTTGCCTTAATTGGCGCCATGTCTGAGGCGTGACCCCTGGATTTCACCTTCATCTTAGTGGTATCAAGACCTTCAGACTGTAAGTACGATCGGACAGATTGCGCCTTCTGCTCCGTGACCAGGGACGCTGTTGACATGGAAGGCAAATAAGTAGAAGAAGTATTGGTGGTCGAAGGAGTCGGTGGCGATTTGGGTCCATCCGTGGAGGCGCCGGAGGAACCCTTCCTGTTCTTCCTTTTCAACGGCGTCTGAGGAGGAGAAGTAAGTTCGCTCGATGTGACAGGACTGGGAGTTGTAGGCATAGGCTCCGGGGGTGGTGACACCGTAGGCACTGGGGACTCTAACCCCTGTTCCGCGGGCGCAGTGGTGGAGGGCTTCTTCTTTTTCTTCTTAGGCTTCTTCTTCTTCTTCTTAGCTGAAGTGACCTCCTCGTCCTCCACTTCTTCCACGGTTACTCCATGTCCTTTAGAGGGTTCGGCTGCAAACACGTTAACATCGTAGGGCAAGCATGCCACCGAAACACCTACGTTGTGCCGCTTTCCTGGCAGAAGGTGCAATAGGCTCGAGAGGGGGCACTTCGTCGTCATCTTCAAAATCCTCGGCAGCAGGCGGCTTCTTTCCCCCAAAGAACGGCTTGCGAGGTTGGGCTCGAACTTTGGTCTTCAGGTTCGGATCGGCGGAGAAGAGACGACCTATCGATCGGTTATATAACCAACTGAGGCAATGCATTGCGTTTTGAGAGGCTCACCTCTTAGCGAACCAAGGAGTTTCAAGAAGGGATTCCCCTTAACATCTTCGTCCAGGTTGAGCTCTGCCTCGGGCGATTTCACATTAAGGAACTCCGGATCTCTCATAGCGTAGTCCATAGCTTCTCGCAATAACTCTCTAGCTTGCTCCTCTTCGTCTGTGTCATACCCGTCCTCCTCAGACTCTGTTTCATAATCATTGTCGTACTCGTCTGACTCGTCTTCGTATTCATCTTCATCCTCACTTTCTTCATCCTCGGAGTCTGAGACAGACTGGAGGGAAGGCATCGAGCTGTCGCTCTCGTCCCCAGCCCCTAGTCCGGCTGTGAGTGCCAGTGGTTTCTTCCCACCTTTGCCAGCCCGTACCCTTGATACTGTCCCAGGACCTTCATCATCCTCACGGAGAGACGGCATGTAATACGCATGCCATCGAGGTGTCCTCTTTTTCTCTCCAGCGAGATTCCATAGATCATCGATATCTTGCCCAGATATGGCCTTATAATTCTACGGGTGAAGTCTACGTCGTCAATACAGATGTTCATGTACAGGCGAACGTCCTTACCGCGTTGATTGTCTTCCACAACGCTTCGAGGCCTGACTTGGTCCTCGTCTTCTCAAGAGGAAAGACATGATTTCTGATAGACAGGTCCTTAGCTGCCTTGTCGGAAAACAGCTGAGCGTCGATCCAGTCCTCGTATTCCTCTGGCATCTGACGGGAACTGTTCTTCAACTGCGTAGAATCAGCGCCAAGTAAGGGAGACTCGATCATATCTTGCAATTCTACCGCCATCTAGATACGCAGACAAAATGGTGATATACGGGATTAGCTGGCGGCAAGGGGTCAGCAAGCGTCGACGACCATACTCACAGCTAAGTCTCCGACAGTGTCCCAGACGGCTTGTGAGAAACGCTTTGCTTCGCGGGGCGATTCATCAACAGCATCGTGCAAAATGGAGTACAAGACTTGTTTGGGATAGCGAGACTGAGGAAGGCACAGTTCAATAATGATTGAGTCGAGGAAAGACCTGTGAACGGCTTTGAGTTCAACCCAGTCGAACATTATCTCTGGATCACCCGGATCGCTATCCGGGACGGGCTTGAAGTACTTGGCGTAGTGTGCTGAGGGGCCGTAAGTCAGTGAACCTGATTTCGGGCTCGCTCGATTACTTACGGGCTACCATAATATAGACAGAAAACTTTGACTGGTAGATCTGGATGAGTTCGTTTACCAAGTCGTAGAGGACGAGATAAAGACTTCTAAGGTGTTCATCGCGTCTGATCTGGTTCCTTGCAGTGGCGTCTATCAACCCCTCCTCATCCAATTCGTGTAATGTGTCCCGGACAAGCTTCCAAGCGGAAGCGGCCGTGTACGCATTATGAATTCTTCGCAGGAAAAGAAAATCCAATGAGTTCGTACGTTTACCGCCTTATTTCAGACGTGTAGTCACACAGTGAATATAGACACTACTAACCTGGTAGCTACAATAGAGGTAACATAGCGAGAATCCTGGAGTGGGGTGGCTGGTTTCTTATACTTGTCCGGAGGCGTGCGCGCCACAATTTCTGCAACGATTTCCGAGAAGAAACTCTCGGAGTCTTGGAGGTTCTTGACTTCATCCAAGGCAGCTGTAACGAATCTATGCAGGGCGGATCCCCACAAATGCCGAGGTGGCCTTTTGACATACCATTGAACTGAGCATGAGCGATCCTCAAACACTTTTCAAGCCTGAATGGGGGCCCGAGGGCCTTCTTCTCCATCTCGACTCTTTGTTCGAGCAGGTCGTCTGCACGTTATATATGTTTCAGATGGATACCACAATATTTGGAGGATATGCACTCACCACCAAGAAGATCCAGCTTCTCCCGGCCACTGATCTTGTTTGCCAGGACCACCTCACCAGTTCCTATTGCCCCATACTTTCCATTACGAAGTACTAGTGCCCGAGCGGTGGTCGGCTTTGCCCCTTCTTCCGTGCGTTTGCTGCCTTGATATTTCCCCTGAACATGCTTGGGACCAACCGGGATCAGATCTCGAGACTTCGATTCAGCAATCGCTGGCTGAGCAGGCCCGCGATTGGAAGCCATGGCTACAGAAAAAGTCCAATACCAGACGCAGAGGAGGCCGACGTCGCAGGCAGTGGCCAACCTAGGTGAAGTCGCGACTAATTAGAGTAGCTGAAATCCGGGCGCGCGCACGCGACGCCCGACGCGTCGGGTTTCGTTGTCTGTGTTTCGCTTTCTCCTTGCATGAAACTGTATCCAGTTCGTCCTTATGATGATGAACAATTCTGTCATACGAAACTCTCGCCACTCACCCTTCCGAGTCGAGATATCTCTGATCGCAGGCTGTGTAACAAGAAAGCACTGAACGCTTCGGGCAAGTCGTGTATCAAAGTGTGGCGGGTCAACATCACCGGAGCCGGACCTTAAAGTTATAGCACGTCCCGCTCTTATGCAACCCTTGTAGTCTCCAAGTCCAAGCGTTTCGGACGTCTCCTTCGCCTTCAACGACCTCCACATCACTGGTCAGACCGGTCACCGGTACCCTTCGTCTATCATTAACTGGTTTCGGCTTCTTTCAATGTCAGTACCGCAACGGGTTCATATTATTAGCATCGGAATGACTGGCGCGCATATCTGTATTAACTATGTATAGTTGAGGACAGCTCAACCTTGACTTGCCTGTGGGAGCTCGGAAGGATAGCCCTGAGAATGACCCTATGGTCCGGGTGAGTCTACCTCTTCTCGACATCGTACCTGTGATACCACTCGTCAGAGTTATTCCGCATCATCTTTCCACACGACGTCTACGCAGGGCACGTCAACCACCATCACATTGAACGGTATGTGGTTGTCGCGATATATTTGTCATACTTAATATTGAGAGCTCCCTTCGCATGCACCGGGCTTGGTATCGAAGGCCGGAATACGGTCATATATAATAGACGGGCAAACGGCGAGTAGTGGAGATGCTAATATGCAGACTCCCGCCGTCGGTCAGGCGTTGGCCGGGGCGTCTGATCTGAATATCCATACGGCTGTCATTACGAATACTGGGCCCGGGTCAAGGATTGACATCGACAGCGTCGTATTTGAGACTCAAGTAAGGTCTTTTGGGTAGACTTGGTCTCGTCTTCAGTTTCTTATATCCTGAAAGTGCTTTCATAGACGATGCTCAGCCTCAGATCACTTTCTCTGGCTCGCACTGGACTGCACTTAACGGCGAAAACTACATAAATAACATTCTGCAGTAAGTACTAACCCACTCCGTCAGTTTGACATACATTAGTCTGACGACCATGACACTTCACGCGGAATGGCCGAGCGACAGCGTCCATGACCTTTTCTGCGGAGGATGTTGCTAGCTATGGGACCGTGTCAATCCGACTTCTCAGTCCCGTTAGACGGGAATGCTACAACATCAGGAGCAGGTCGTTTTCTCCATGCTCAGGTCAGTAGTAAAAAATATTCAGGGTAATTACCTCACTAACTATTGCTGCAGACATTATTGGTTAACATACTTGAGCCGTACCTTCAGAACATTCTTGTCTGATAGCATCTGCCATCGGTAGTAATTCGCCAACAGTTTAGGACCCGGGCTGCATAGCCTTGTCCTCTCGGCTGATCCGGAGCGGAATGGACAGCAGAACGCTGGTACTTTCATGGATGTGGATGCCATATCTGTCCACAGTGCTAGCAGAAGCACCCATGGAAACAGTACCATATCAGGCTCTCCAGACAGACCGTGAGTGCGCTGCGTTCGAACTGACCTTCTTTACTTTACTTCCAAAATATACAGTGATGCGGACGATTCCTCTACGCTGGCAAAGCATGGGCTAAGTGGCAAGACCATCGATATTATCACAGGCGTCTCTACTGGATCACTCCTTTTGCGCTGTTCTTTGTGTGTCGACCGCACCTTTCGGAGTCGCATGCCTCTCCAGATTCCAGGCTCCCGAGATTTTCCTATGCAAAGACCGCAAATAACTGATTTGCTAACGGAGGTGCGGCTGATCTGGGCATTCAATGCGCGCAGGGGTAGTCGTGAATCGTCTGCAGTCCTACGACTCTGGGTCGCGATTAGTACTAGATGCTCCGCCGAAAGGGAGGGTACCGCGAAAGCCTCCTACCGCCAGAAGCGAAGGCAATCCAGGAGCTGCCAGCTGTCAGGTTACAATAAGTCAGTGCTTCTGTATCGCTTTCCAAAGATCTGTCCGAGCAGACCGAGCTAACCCTTCAGGCCACACCCGTGAGACCGTCACCTTCAGCTCCCTCCAGTACTGAGCAAGTGTATATCCGTCCTTACTTATATCTATCAATATGTCGTCGTTGTTATAGTACCATTCGTATATTTACACAGCACCTTTCAATCCTTGTTCGCAACCTCGTGTATCGGTGGGAGGCACATAATTATAGATGATGGAATTGGATTTGAGACTCCGTCCGAATCGCCTAGCGACGAGCCGGCGGCGTGAATTGATGCAAGGCACGGCTACATCATTCAAGAGGGTATTTGTTGGGCGAAGTTCCCAGTACTTCCTCTTACACTCCTTTGTCCTTGTCCGAGCTGTGCTCGCTTTTCCTGCAAGCCAATTCTTTTCTTTTTTTCTGGCTTTCCTCCTGCTAGGTCGAAGCAAGTCTTCCTTCAGTTTCTCTTCCTTCAAAGCCCCCCGCGCACGCCGAGCAGCGCTCATTTCCCTGGCAAGAGTCCGCCGTCACAAGTCGATATTCAGCTTCTGAAGAGTATATCGCAGCAATGGGCAACTTAATTTGGCACGAATACTCTCGCCTGCTCTCCATCACTTCCTGTGTTTGTGAGTCGTTGTGCTACGGGTGTATCTCGGAGGGTTCTGACCCCACGTCTCTACTTCTCTAGACACGATCTGGGCATCTTTCTGGGGATTCTACTATCGCAAGTTCTTTTGGGATTTTGTTGGTGGCATAGTCCGAAGCCCGGGAGGTCTCCAGTGAGTAATCGTCGCAGGTTGCTTTAGGCATTTCTTTAACAATGTTATCTGTAAAACAGACCGTCCAGAGCTAATGCCATCTTTATCACGCTCATTGTCAAGGCCCCCATCATCCAGATTCTCTCCATGATTCTCGCATTCGTCATACTTGCCATAGAATTTCCGCTGCCACAATTGAAAGGGTCATCGATTCATCGAAGCTTCATCGTCCGGGTTCCCTTGTTATTGCTACAGGCCTTCCTTACGGTTCTGTTCTATCAAGTGAGTCGCTTTGTACAATGTGCAATTTCGTCTCTAATCGGTCGCAATGCCCTTAGGGTACAAACGCATCCTTATGGTCGATGATAACTGCCGCCTGCTATGCTCGCGCCATCGTTCTGGGTGAGGCAATGAAGGAAGCGAAGGACAATAGAGGGAAGGGTGGGCGAGCTTGATCGCTAGCTTGTCCACCCCATTTGTTCTTCTTTGCCAAAGAAAGGACGGGCGCACTGTGCACGTTTGGCTGGGTCATTCCAATGCACTCTTTCTTTTCCTTCCGGTTCTGAACAATGGTCGCTGGCGTCTCTAACTCGGTTTTGTGATTACCGCTATCGTTACTTTGCTTTGCGATCTTCTTCTGCAGGACTCGGAGTGTATTGAGTAGTTTGTGGGACAATAAGAGAAGTCTCCACGGAGAACACGTAACCAAGTATGTTCTGTAGGGGCTCATGCCGGTGTAGTTGTTTGTTTTCTCCTTCAGTATTAGACCGCTGGGTGACCCTTTGCAAGTATTATATGTGTCATTCGCTCAAATCAGTGCACTATCAGGTGTCAGGCACGCTCTCACAAAGGGAGCTCTGCCCTTTCGTCCGGACAGTTACAGTGTTATCCCCGCATTCCCGCTGTCTGCGCGCTGCATCATCGTAATGACCTCGAGTACGGCCACAACTCCTGAGGAGATTATCAGTCGCCTGAAGAACAAGTTCGAGAAGGCGAAGGAGGAGGGTGATCTGCTGTTCTTCCCTTCGACGGTACAGAAACATAAGGAAGGAGAGATTGAGGTGCGTTGGTCAGTCATGATATTCACTGATATCTACTCGGTGTTAATCTTTCAGACAGTATGAGATTAGGCTTTGTCCTGCTCTGCAGCACAAGCCGCATCTCCCGACCCCGCATTTCGATCCGAGGCAGAAGAACCCGGACGGAAAGCCCGATCCGTTCGAGCCGCCCTACATAGAGAACCTGTACATCGGGGAGGTTAAGGATGAGGAGGATGGAAAAGAGTATGTCGCTCTGGTGAGTCTGCAGTCTGTGTGATCCGGCGTTGAATGGAACATTTATATTCTGCAATGGTGGACCATTAGCTGAACAAGTACTGCGTCATTCCCCTCCATTTTCTTTTGGCAAGTAAGAGTGCGTAGTACTAAGCTGATCCGAGGATACCTTCGTCACCTAACTACTTACATCTCGTTTCCAATCAAATAGAGTATGAATCGCAGGCGTCACCTCTCCTGCCCCCAGATCTGGTGCAAATATACCTGCTATTGCTAGCAGCGAAGAAGGCAGGATCGCCATTCTTTGCATTCTACAACTGTTAGTAGGCTTTGAGCTTGTCTTATCTGAATCTGGGCGCCGAATTCGCTAAGTTCGTGTTGGCAGGCGGTGATCGGAGTGGTGCTAGTCAACCACATAAACACATTCAGCTCCTTCCCCTAGAAGATGAGAATGGTCCTCCTGTAGAACGCCTTGCCAAAGCAGCAAAGCTAGAAAATCCAGGTACGTCTCCGTGTCAAATGATCTCCAGAGCAACCGATTGGCACTGAACCCCCGAAAAATCACGCTAGAGAGACCATTCTCTCTATCCTCTCTCCCATACGCGAACCATATCTTCCGCCTCCCCTTGATGTCCGTATCCACACCTATCGACGAGATCGAAGAGAAGCTCTCACAAGCCTTCCTCTCCCTCCTCGACCTCGTCATCTCCACCGTCCGCCACGACCCGCATTATCCCGCGGGCACACCATCGTATAATGCTGTACTCACACTCGACCACTTGCATCTTATTCCCCGGGCTGAGGAGAACTACACACTGAAAGAAACAGGCGACCAGCTTAGTATCAATGCCGTCGGTTTTGCTGGTATGCTATTAGTGAAGAGTGAGGATGAGCTGGAGGCGGTGAAGAGGGAGGGAGTTGGGAAGATTCTTAGAGGTGTGGGCTTAGAGAGTATCCATGACATGCAGGTCGAAGGGACGGCTCTCGAGGCTGAGCAAGTCATCCAATCATGAAGTTGTTAGTCGTCATACAGCGCGACATAAATATACGAGTATTATCAGATGATGAATGTAAATGCAAAACGCATCCTCATCGAGAAACCTGAGAATATTATGATATACATAGCCTCATATTCACTTTGAGCACGTCCGCACCTTTCTATTCGGTCAAGTTCGGGTCCAAGCCGTGACAGTCTGAGCGAAATCATTCCTGTTTGCGCTGTTGGGGATGATACCTGCTTCGTTGATACTCAGCTGGTAAACGCTGGAGACTGTTGAGAGACTGTATATGGCTACACCAGAGGACGAATCAATGTACACGATTTGTTGTTGGCAGTTAAAGTCGTCGACACAGATTTGGTCATAATTCTAATGAAAAGGCAAACCCAGTCCAATATAAATAATACAAGTAGATGGAAGAAACGCTTACTTGGAGAAAACCGTACAACCCGGCGCCTTTCAAGACAGTCAGAATCAAGCTGAGATGACATGCAGCCAAATACTTACCAAATATGAGGATATTCTTGGAAGAGGCCACACGAAGGGACCATGCTGCATTCTGGTTGCTAAAGCTCGGGTCGTTCCAAGAGCTTAGAATGCTGAATGGCGATGGGGGAGCAGGCGAGGGTTGGTGGTACGGCTAAAGACGTCCGTACTGAGCACTGTGTTGACGAGACAGGAAGACCATGCATATTTACTGATTCAGTCTGGATCAGGCCCATGTAGTGATTTGCGGCACCAACAAGCTGATGATTGTAAGACGTGTGATGCTCAGCTTCAGCGATCAAGTGTCAGTGCAGAGGTCACTGCGCCGACATACAGCGTCACTCACATCCTGTACCGATCAGCCACACCGGACCTTGCGACTGAGAATAGATTCCACGTCCACTGTATAAAGTGAGTTGTCCTTGATATGAGGCGTCTAAGTCATGGTCAGCCAACCACACCCAAGTACCCTAGGTCATAATCGACATTATTAGCATCGCTTCCTGTGAAACCCGAATAACTCCGGTCGTACCACCAAGTAAGTGCTTGAAGCGGAAGTAAGGTGAAAAGCCATGAAGGCGGTGAAGCAATTGGAACCAGTGTCGGTCTGCTTGGTACATCGAGATTCTTGAAGATTAGTCCCGGCGGCTGCCATGGTGTTCAGCCCTACAAATCCCTTCGTATATCGCCGGCATACCTCCACCCAGTCTGAAGTATTCGTTCAGGGACTGTAGTGAATACTGTGTCTGAGATCTCCAGGACACCCTTAGAGTTCGTGTCGCTCACCCTGATAACAGGTTGTGGATTAATCTGGTTCTGAAAAGCGCTCCCACTGCCCATATGATCACAGTCCAAGCTTCGCCGACAATCTGCGTTCCAGCAGGAATGGGAATCGTGGACGTGACCACGTAGACACCGGCGTCAAAGAAAATGATCTTGCATGCAGCATACTGAAGACAATCTCAGTCGGTGATGCCCCTCCATAAAATCAGAGCTGACCGTCGCGAATATGTCCTTCAATGCAGCGGTATCATCCGTCTGACCGTCACCCTTTGCACCCTGAGCTTTGACACTGACAATTTGGCTAACGGAGTAGTCCTTGTACTGCGGATGAGTCTTGCCAAAGATCCAACCGCTGCCATCAAAAACGTTCGAAGCCTTCGAGATCGAAGGGATATTTCCTTGAACAAATTTGCCGCTGGAGCTAACGCCAGTATAAACGTTGCCTTGTGCCCAGGAGTCGATGGTCGTGGTACCGCCATCCAATAAGGGAGGTCCACCATTAACTGCCACAGCAGTTGGGACATTAGTCAGCTTGATGTTGTTAAGTACCAGAGAACCATCTAGGGAACTTGTCATCTAGAGAAATTTTGCCAGTGCACGTTCCCTTCTCGATCATTCCATGTGTTCGACGCAAGCCCTCGATTCTTGCTTCAGACGACACTGAATCCGGCCTGCCTGGATTAATTCCGCCAGCTCCGTGAGATATTGTGGTATGAGTCAAGGTCCACCGTGTCAGTAATACTATAGGGCTTCGTGCCAAGCCGTGGACTTCGCCATGGTTTGCGTGCCGTACATTCGAGCTTGGCCCTCCACTACGATTGAGCATACTTTACATGATGGTGCACATATTTTGCGCGAGCATTCATGTATTCGGTGGCATGAGTGACGAAGAAGAAGTAGCTAAGCATGGTATAACGTGCCAGTGGTCAGCCTATGTGTATGCATCAAAGAAGACGCCTTGAGACTTCACCTGATTGGCACAGTTCATCGATCTATTCCTTCAGGTCATCTCGATGGTCGCACCCGTGGCTTTCGTAAATTCCTGTGACCCTGAAGCCGTTGACAATTACAGGCAATTCCGAGATAATATTAAATTGTCGGAAACTTCCGAACTGCCCTTGCAAGACCCTGCAAGGCCCGGCAAGGCTAACTATTCTCTGAGAATGCCCGGATCATTGTAATGGTCTTGCCATGGGCCTTGCCATGGACTTCTAAGGTCCAAATATCACGGAATTGCCTTGTCAGGTCATGGCAAGACGGTCTCAAGGCCCCCAAGACTTTTCCCTTGCAAGGTGAATCGGGTTTTACCGACATTTACAAGTAATCTGACGCCATAGAGCCGAGATCTGGAGACACGTCAATGGAATACTGAGGTATGTCGACGCACAGCAACCTCCAGCTGGGCGGATGCATCGATGATCAGCAGACCTGCACGCTCGTTCTGAATTTCCATCCTTTCAGCAAGCACCTCGGAAGCCTACGTAAGCGGCATAGCCGTAAGCTCGAGTTCTTCGGCTTTCTGCAGCGTTGGGCCGGGCTAGAACGCTTCATCGGAACGTTTGAACAGGGTACAGTCTTCGCCGACTTCTTCCACGATCCCTGCTGCGTCGAAGCCGCAAATCTGGTAAGGGCAGAACACGTTCGTAGCAATCTTTAAATAACGATAACGTTCTGCCGACGGAACGTCCTACGTTTCTGTACGCACTTTGGTATCTACCAGGTTCACCGCGGAGCACGCTTGAATGCTAGAGATCGATCTTCAGTACGATAGATCTATCGGAAGATGTATCTTTAAGCTCACCGAACTAGAAGGTCCCCCTCAAAGACGAGGCTTAGGAACTTGGCGAGTCTGTCGATGCTCCTGTTGGATCCATAGTGGACATAGTAAGGCCGCTCATGTTTCCTTACCGGATGCATCGAGTGCTAAACCAACCCCGCCGGATGTCAACTTGATATTGTGACGTCATACACCCGAAATACCTGCGAGGACGAATCCGTGACAGAAAGACTCGGAACAGCTGCATTAATGTGTCGAACGTAAGACAAGCCACAAACTCTCTCACCGTCGCGTATGATGCCCGTAATCTGTCATCGAACGGCATGCATGTGCATGCGATGCCAACTTAACTTCTGTTACAACTTGGGAGACAATAGAGTTATTTGCGCCATATCCCTCAATCAAATCACCCGCACAACGGGCTATATTTCTGTCAGATTGCAGAAGAAGTGTGATCAGGCTGCCGGAAAAATATGGATAGAATCAGGCATGCGTCCATGGCTCGGCGCTCAGCACTAAGTAACAAGCTAGTTCGGAACCAAATGGGAGTCACTGTAGGAACGGATTTCCACGCCTCGCGACAAGCCCCGACACACCCTATTTGGCTATCAAAAGGTAACTTGGCCTCCAGTACGACACCGCCAAAATTGTGCTCAGCCGGCGGACATTTGAAGATGGGACGCCGTGGGTAGGTACTAGAGGGATCAACATCCGGTCGTTGCACGAATCCCTGTGTTTTTCGTAGGATAGCACGGCAGAACACAGCACCGTCGAGCAGCTTGCATGATTTACTGAAGGAATGGACGGGAGGCCGCCTATAGAACGGTCAAAACCCCGTGAGGTATAGTTGGTGGAAACCCAGTAGTCTTATGATCTGTCTAGACAGATCACGCCTCCACGATTTTCTCCGTTCGGGCTGAGCGGCATTGCTAGGATAAATATACTCTGATCATTGGGCTGACAACTGCAAGTGGTCAGCGAGACAACCCCCTAAAGCCATCCAACCCATGTATCCGGGGATAGAGTCTTGAGGGAGGTATCAGTGGCAGATATATAAACAAGTTTCGCAGCGCATAGCGTCAAACCACTAGATGCAAGCCGACCTCTAGCCACATTGCCTAGTGGAGCAACCGTTGCATTAGCATGTTAAGAGGATAGAGTGCTATTCTTCCATACTATTCGAACAAACTCACCTTAGCGCGGTGGTGGTGCGGCGCCGTTCTAACTGTTACAGCTCTATCTGTTCCCACAATTCACGATTGGTCCTGGTGGCTATTTGAAACTGAATTTGAAGCTCTTTCGACTGCGCAGACTTTTGGACTGTCATGCATCTGTTCGGCCATCATGCTGAGCCCTTCTGCTGAATGTGCCCGAATACCAGAATAGCAGTCTTATCATAATCCGCCAAGTCAACGCTGCACATTCTGCGAGGAAATCCCGATATGACCTTCTTTTGTTAGAGAACAGGACCGGGGAACGTGTTTATGACTAGCAGAACACGATCGCCCAGAGCAAGTCCACATTCAGCGCAGAAATGAGACCGGCAAGACTGTCTCGGGCCGTCACCCGAGCTACTTCGACATATCTGCTTGCCCACAAAGCTTCTGTAAGAATCGCTTCAGTTCCATCCGTCACAGTCATTTTCGATATTAATGCCATCTGGTACGATTCGCTCTTCCCCTTCAAGCATTTGCGGCGTCGTACTCGAACATTCGTGTCGTCATTCAACGGTCATACGGGATGGCGGCCTGCCGTCAGTTAGTGCACCCGTGTCGAATGTATGAAGCAATGTCGCGAGGATGAGATCCGCATTGGAACAAATGCCGCGCGCTTCGTAGTCCACCTCGATCACCGCGTCGGTCTTGGGCCTCGTGCCTTTTGGGTCACAAAACTACCCGTTTACATTCGGTTTCATCTTTCGCCACATTTAAGAGCACCGTATGACTCAGTATGATCGACCGGGGCAGCAATAGGTGATCGGTACGTGCGGCGTTATGTCTGTTTTTGCCCTTGATTTCGTAATTCATTGCTCAGAATGATATTATTATCCTGAGGATTGGGGTATAAAACGGCTGCGGCCATTGTACTGGCCCTCAAACGGACGACGGTCATGTTCTCGTTCGCTGCAGTCGGTGCTCTTCTCTGCGCCACTCTCGCGCTGTCGGCGCCGGCCAGCCCACCGTCGACGCCACAAGGAGGCGTTGGTCTCGAGCAGTTCCCCTCGTACACTATCACCTCTGATTTCGACTTCGCATCCGTGGTAGGCATCTCCCTGACTTTGCTTGACACACGGCACCAATCGATCTTCAGAACTTGGCCTTAAATCAGGAGTACATCGAGCTCGACCTTTTCCACCATATTCTTGCTGTATTTTCCGAAGATGAGTTTAAGGCCGCCGGACTGGACGCCGAAGACCTTTTCTTGATTGAGTACATGGCTGATCAAGAGGCCGGCCATGCAATCCTGCTGTCGAACATGCTTGGCCGTACGTTGCACCTTGGATAGTTTCTCTATTTCAACCGGCCTAAATATTCGATTTTTCTAGCCACCGCCGCTAAGCAGTGCAACTACACTTATCCTTTTGACAGCGTCCGCGACGCCATCGACTTCTGCCAAAAGGTTTTCTTAACATGTACTCGCGCGAGAGTATGTGTGTTGAAGTGACTTATAGTTAACTCGTTTCGGCGAGTCGGGCGTTTACGGTTTCCTTGAACATTTGGACAACCGTGCCAGTGCGGAGTTGCTGTTACAGTCGATCACTACCGAAGCCCGTCAACAGATGGTTTTCAGACAGTTCGAGGGTCTATTCCCTATGCCGGTTTGGTCAATTCCTAGACCCTAGGAGATCTCAAATAACATTGTCTCAGGTATACTTTGAGACGGGAATCACTCAGTCAATGGCGTGGACTCTGCTTTCGCAGTACATCAGTCATTGCCCGGCAGAGAATCCCCGCATACAATGGCAGAACTTCCCAGGCCTTTATATCGCTGTAAGTTCTCAAGCAACATGGTCAGAATCAGCATTGAGGGATGTCTGTTTTCTTTGCTTTTTGGCAGAACGATCCTACCCAGGGTGCCCTCGCATTGGAAGTGACTCCTGCGATCACACACAACTTGTCGGTGCCTCTGACGACTCCTGGTCAGCAAGTGGACTTGATCTGGGAGGATTCTGGCAAAGCTGTTGGTCCCGACGGCTTGTACACGACCACGACTACCGCTGGTGGTCCGAAAGTAAGCTTCGATATCACCCAAGTCAGAATTATATTGACACTCCTGTTCATAGTACGCGGCGTGGATAGCGCAGCTCAATATCACGTATACACCGCTATTCAATATTACGCACAACTTCGCCTCCACCCACCAGCCGATTGGCGATGTCTTCGGCCCCAACACTGCCCCCATCGTCAATGACACTATGTAAGCAAAGTGGCAATTACCCATTGGCTGGTGCTAATTTATACATTCGTTAGCTTCGTTCTTATCACGGATGACAACCCACACGTGACTCCGGCTAATCTGTCGCTATTAAACGCGCACGTCGTGGCTGGCCCCGCCATTTACCAGGCTGGCTAAGCGATCATATCTGCGGCGCGAAGAGGAGACATCATGATAATGATGCAGGGACAATCACTATTTATGCTATTCTCGGACGTCTACCCCGGGCATTCCCGGTGGTTGCGAGTGGATGTCTTTGCCTGACGAACGTTGTGATGTCATAGGATGTTCATAGTACAATGAAGTAGCGCTTGGTTAATTGAGATTGGTTGACTGTGGCACAAAAGCTGTCATTCCACCTGATACTGAAATAAGAAACACAATGAATATTCTTGAAAGCAAACAGCGAGCAAGTCTCAAAATCGCATCCGTAAATATCGACTATGGCTTCCTTGGACAATCTAGATTCCGTCCCGCTTCTTCCAGATGCTGATTCAAAGAACACGGTCAACATCCTCCGAGATCTCCGCTTTGTTTACTCACAGACGATATCTATATTGATCGGTGGCGACTTGGTCCCATGGTCTTGGGTCAACTCAACCGGCGCAATGTAGTATTTCTGTATACCAGCGGTATGCCGTACCCAATGCGCGTTCGGGCGGTGTCTTCACTTTGAAGACTCTTGCCGCTCTAGTACCTTTGAATGTTGTACATTTTTTTTCGAGCTGACAAATTATCGCCTCCCTATTATAACATGTCATGGATGTTAAATTCAAATCGACTGCTGTGTTGAACGCTACGACGGCAAGGTCATTGCCCCCCCCCCCCCCCCCCCCCCCCCGGCCTCCCAAACTCCTTCGGTGGCTGGCGGCCTCTCTGCTATTCTTCGGGTTCAACCGCGCTGCTCGTTTTCCAGCGCCCAGGTCCACCGGTTTGTCTGGTTTCAAATAGATTTGAGTCAGACTTACCTACAACAAGTCGGAAGGGTCGGCTGCACGGAAGGCCGGTCCAGGAACAGTTCCGTTAGTGAAATCAACTGCCCCATTGCATAGGCCATCGCACGAAGAGGAGTCTGATTGACTGTTCTGGCATAGTCCCGAACATACCCAGCTGACCAAAGTAATTTTATACGCACGATAGCGTTAACGCTGCTGCCGAACAGAACCCTGAGGCATAAGGAGAGCAGTCTCGAGGTCCATTCACGAGTTCCAGGGACTGTTTTTGTTGTCTATACGGTCGGAAACAAATCAATTCCTTCGGCACCTACTAGAACACTGAGTCCCCATAAGAAGTACGGAGGTGACAAAGCAATCAGAACGCGAATAGATCTGCGGGGACCTTGCGCTCATTACGTTCCCCCGGAATGTAGACGTCGTCCATGATGAGTCCATTCGTTCCCCTCCGCGAATAATGCGGGACGCTTCTGCGCTCCATCAACTTTTGAATGAGGGACGAGAGCACTGTGAAGTTGGGTTGTCGAGACGTGTCTGTGGCAAATCCGGCCACTACACGGGGCAAGCCCTCAGATATCTCTGGACAGTCAAGCTTTTCGCAAATGAAATCGATTTCCATCTGCCTGACGCGGTCGTACCTGTAACGGATAAAATTATGAGCATGTCTTCCGTCTAGGCAACGGGAATCAGCGTACGAACCGAGAGGTAAAAGTCGAGAATAACTCGTCCAGTATATTGTGAACAGTCAGCCTGTCCCGAATCTCTTCAAATGTACGGTCTTCGAGTTCCGTTATGCCGTACTGTGATTCACGCAGGACATCGATTTCGAACATAGTACATTGCTTTGTCACTCACTCACTTTGTCAGCTAATCGATACATTGATTTGGGAGAACAAGACGGTGGCTTTGAAGCGGCCAGCGGTTCTTCAATCGGTTCTGACACCTTTCGGCCCTGTGTGTCGGATTTGAAGGGGGCAAATATCAATTCCCCTGAATAGCAGTACCAAGCAAAAGACTTCAACCTACACCAAAGTGGTCAAGGCGAAGATGAGACCTTATTGGATGAGAACACGAACGTTTTATGAGCAATATCTTTGATGTAGACAGTCCTGCCTAGACCACGTCCTTCGACGGATCCGCCTTGCTGTTTAATAAGCAATATGACCAGTCTACATTTACTTCTACTTACTAGGCATGGGCGCCGCGTCCCCACTGTCAGGGTCATCATCAATCAACTCAAGATCGCTATCGGAATCGTAGTCATATTCTTCCGCTGAGCAATGTATTTCTCCCTCTTGTGGAGCACCACGGGCGAGTTCATCCACAGAAGATTCAGCAAAATAGGAGCGCGAAAACACTAATAATGTACGATCAAATGTTTGCGAATAGATGTAGCACAAGGGGACACAAACTGGTGTCAAAATATGTGGACTTGGACTTGAGGGCGATACTGTTAGTAAATATGGGCAAGGGTCGGGAAACCTGCCCGGAGGCCGACCGACAGGAGAATCCATAGAGTTTGGTGTCAATGAAGCGGCCATCGTCCAATGATGTTTGCAAGGAATTTCTTAAGCTGGTTGATACACGGGTGGTCATTGCTGCTTCAAAATCGACCGCACGGTGCTGGGAAGGGTGCTGCGGAACGACCTTGAATGATAGCGTGACACGGGACAGATTAGTCCCAAGCACGTTCATTGTGGCGAGATGAGAAATTGCGAAGGGCGTTCTGAGAATGACCGTCTTCGATATGCATGACTGTGATACTGCATAGCCTCCCCCACTCAAGGATCGGCCAGCATCAGGCATGAATAGAGGTGGGGATCCCAAGCTGCTCTCAGCTGAGATAGTCACCGTCAGCTGCCCCAGCTTGTGGCTTACCCCGTATGCATCCATGTATATCCAAGGCTGTCGGGTGAACCCAGTACGTGTCCATTGCAGCCCAAAGCGATAGCCGTAGCCGCATGGAGTTGAGTAGGCGCGCTCCTCGTATTCATGGGAGGTGAGATCGGAGAGCGATCGCCCATCGCCAGTCAACCTGAATTTTGAGACTACAGTCCCGTCTGAACTGAAGATGTCCTCTTCGAAGCGCTCCATGGTAAGGACTGACTAGATCCAGGGCTCGACGCCAAATCACAGCGTGGATCTAGTAGACTGAGATGCGAGATAGAAGATGTAGCACAGCGATGAGCAACCCCTCACAGCTTCAGGCCTCGCCGACTACGTCTAATCGCGTACGAACTTGAAGCTTGAATGTTGGTGACGAATGATATTAGTTCCGCACTCCCGCTAAGACCTAATCTCATTCCAAGGTGATGGATGTACAAATCGTCGCTGCTCGATTGGCTTGGTGCTGCCTCCGAGACTCGGTAACGTGGGTGCCGTTGAGAAAGACGTTGAATTCCCTATGGTATCCGGCGTTGACGGTATTCGAACAACTCGGAAACGCTGAGCTATTAGATCTGCTGCTTTCGAGTATGCGATCTCAGCCGTGTAGCCGAGTGTCAGCGAGTGTCGGGAAGTCGCGATTTCGCAGCTGCCGCGACTAGCGTGTCGACTTCGTCTATATACTACCCCGCTCTGAAGATACAGCAAGATGGCTCACAGTAACACTGCTACAGCTACACATAAGCTATTGAAATACTCTCGGTCGTATCCAACTCAACGAACAAGCATAGGTTCAGAAAGAGCAGAAGCAGAGTGGCAGCACTTCACGAATCCTGTTATCCGTTTGGTACTTGACACCAGGAAATCCGCACACGGCGAGCTCGAATCCGTTAGACTACGAATCCTCTGGTCTATGAGCGCCAGTATCGATTCAATGGATGTAGATCAGAGTGAAGTTACTTTTGTAGGTCACAGCGACTAGTAGTTATATGGGATTTGGGGTTCTGATATGACTGCAGGAGGACTTAGACTTGCTTTCGTTTTCGTCTCTTCAAGGCAATGGGATGCTTCAGTCAGGGAACCAAGCTCAGAGTCTTCCTCTCAAGGCAGTCTATCGGGACACTATGGTCGGGATTCGGTATCTCCATCCGCGTGTTATCCAGCCGCATTCTACTCCTGTTCGCTCAGAGAGCTATGGAATAATAGGCAGTATGAGCTGATACTCTTTCTAGGTTTATCGTCGCTTCCAAATCAATTTTTCAAATGCTGCAGCTGCTTCGGAATTCATAAATGCTATTCGCAACGTTTGTCCTTGCAAAGCAAACTTAGCCTCGGTACCAAATCGAAGCTTGACAATGAATCCATGCTCGAACCAGGTCGAGCACCCTGCCCAAGACTCGGCTCGACTCCTAGCTGGTCATAATTCTCTTACAGGAGCAGCCCCTACCTTCTCCACTGCGGTCTCTGGGTCCGAGGTCCATCGAGGCTCATTCCGTATGGAGGGGACGAGTGATACCCATCGTGTCCTCCCTGAAGCCGCACATTACCAGCATACTGACTCGCAGTCTCATGTCTCTACGATTTCTGATAAATATGGCAACATTTCTTACCCTGCTCAGTTTTCTCAAGTAACTCCAGTCAATGAAAACGCAATGCCTTCGTCTCGACAAGGTACTACTGCTATGACCTTTGTTCCTGCATCTGCTTCTCTCCCGTCTTCGACCCGAGCACTTCAGCCTCCACCAGCTGCTCCTAGTACCATGGATCATATTCAAGCGACTTCGATATTGTCTGTTGCTGGGCAATCCTTACCTCCGCTGCAAGCTAAATCAGCCTCGAGTGTGGCGATGCGAGACAACTACAATCACAACGCTCTTCCTCTGTATAGTTCGTCTGACACTGACCCCTTACCTCCTGGTGATGAACATGCACTGCCTATGCCTGACACTTCGCCTTCCTCGATGGATAGCGATTCGGTAATGATGCCACCGCCACCGCCTCCCTCCAGATTACCGCCGACGGCCGACGTTTCTGTAGCACCGACGACTTCGTCAGATCCTCAGAGTGACTCTAGCGTGCAGCTTGTAACGTCCCTACGTGAAATAGCTGAACTATACAAACTGCCTCGAGCAGAGTTGCAAGAACTAGTAGGCCAAGTGATCAGAGAAGAAGGTTTCTTACAACTGGTTCGTGATTTCATGGGAGTGTTGTCCTTTCAGATCATTAACTGGCGGGCGTTGCATACAGCTAGAGAACCTCGATCACATGTGGAGAGAGAAAGGGTATCTAAACACTTGAATTGATATTATTGATCTCGTCATGTCTGCCTCATCGATACGCTTGTTCAAATTCAGTGTTCGAATTTATTCGAAACCCAGGCCCTAAGTTATCTAAAGCATACAATTTCCGTTAAATACAGCCATACTCACCGTCTAAAACTATATGATATCAATATCCAGGATAGCATTATTCGACCAGCTACAATGTGCATCTCGACAACAAAAAACAAAGAATTAAAATACATAACATTGTACGAGACCTGCATGGCGGATTTGCCTACGCGCCTATGAGGCGTATGCCCATCCTGGCTGGCACAGTGGTTCTCAGGATATGAATACCAATGCGTATGACGGTGAGGAAGACCCATATAAATCCACCTGGAAATTCGCGATCAGAGAAAGCTACTAGGAAGAGGGAGGGTTGGGAGACTCACATATCAACATAGGTATCCAGAATAAAATAAGCATGCGATCGTCTAAGAAAAAGGTAAGTCGGCGATGGATGTCTCTAAGATTCAAGTGTAGCTCACGTTTTTCGTCTTGCTTGCGAGAAGATTTCTTTGATGATTTATACGTGTACGACTGCACTTCCTCGGTGGGCAGAGGTGGCGAAGCGTCGAGTGTCTTCGGCCGCCTAGCGACGATTCTATCGGCTCGCGAGGTGCTAGAGGAAGCTTGGACTTCGATACAATCTTCTGCGGCTTCCTTCTTATCACTGAGATTGTCCTTCACATCACGAGGGCTGTACGCTGGAGGAGGATTCTCTTCCACTTCTTGGCGGGCAGTGTTTTGTCTTGTCCAGCGCTCTAGGATAGCCAGCCACTCGTGCACGGAAGGGACGGATGGCACGCGCGGTTGTTCACGCTGCTCTTGCTTGTCACCGTCAGCACGCCACTCGCTCAAGAAATTCACGAGACCAGGGATAGGCACGTATACAGGGAAGACAACCGGGAACTGTGGTAAGGCTGCCCACGGGACGTTAGGCATACTCGGGATGTGAAGATTCGGTAGCATAATCCCCTGGGTAGGTTGGAACTGGGCTAGCGTTCGCTGGATCACGTTGACCAAAGAAGCCTGTTTCTCATCCACACCGTCCTGTTCGAGCTTTTTCGGCAACTTAGGCTGAGGAGTAGCCGGAGCCGGTTCACTCGATGATTTCCCATGAGATTCACTGTCCTTCCCAGGAACAGATCGACGAGCAGAGCGTTTAGTGGCGATGCGAGATTCTTCCTCGGAATCATCTTCGACATCACCCCATGTGGCTTCCTCGTCCTCCCGGTTCTCAGGCGGCGACCATTCGCGATCGCTGTCCGTCTCAGCACATAAATCATCAAAGAGATCGGGTGGGGCAATCTCCTCCGGTATTTCACCGCTAACATTGACAATATCCAAGGCCGCGCCACCGCGAATAAGGAGCCGGAGACATTCTTTTGACGGAGCAATGGCGGCGAAGTGCGATGCTGTGAACCCGTTCCGATCACGGACGTCTGGGTCAATATCGTGGTCGAGCAGGAATTTAACAAGCCCTGGATGCTTCATAATGGTGGCTAAATGGAGAAGGGTTTGGCCGCTGGAGGTCTGCAGAGAGATTGCTTCGCTCGTGGCGACACCAACGTCTTTCTCGTTAGGAGCATCGAGGATAGTAAGGAAGTTGATGATAAGGCGTTCAAGGTCCCGGGGAGCGCTCGCATGAGACAGAGCAGCAAGAGCAGCAACTTGCATAGGGACAGAGCTGTTGGGAGTGTTTTGTGAATCGTCGGTGCCTGCGCTGCCGACAATACGCATAGCCACGTTCTTCGCGTCTTCGAGCTTGCCAGTCATTTTCAGGCCGACTACCTGAAGTGCAAGCTCCATACTGTGATGACACATGTCTAGTCAGTAAGGTATACGAAAGCACCCATGATAAAAGGCACTTACAGCGCTCGGTCGGACTCGTCCACGTACGTGAACATTGTAGGAGGCATCGAATCGTCCTTCTCAATGCCGTCGAACCATACAGCGACCACACCAGCAGTCACTCTGGGAGGGAGCACACATACAAGCGTATTATCGCTCCAGCGATGCGTAGAGCTTGCAACAGAGTCTCCAAAAACGCAGTTCAACTGCATCGACGGATGGAAGTTCATGCCAAGGACAGTGACCTCAACACCACCGTAAGTAGGCCCCGACGACGGGATAAGGCGATGAATCTTGGGCGGAAGGAGAGTTGTAAGAGAGGGTCGTGGATCCGGGTTGAAGCTGAACAAAAAGGGCATAGACTGAGGCGCAAGCATCGACCCGGACTGCATTCGTGTTGTCGTCTGGAGGATTGGTGACGGGGGAGCAGTAGGCAAGAAGGAGGGTGAGACTGCAGCTTGTGAAGAAGTTGCTGTTTGTTGTTGTAACGAGGGTATAATGCTGGCGGCAACAGACTCCAGTGCCTGGAACGTCTCAGGAATCTGGTCCGCCGTAGAGGCATGCGAATTTGATGGTGAGGGCAAATACGTCTCAGATTCCGACGTATCCGAACCGGGGAAGAAGGAAGTATGGGAGTCATTGGCAGCATGTAAGGCTGCACCAGGACTGACATATTGCGAGAAGGAGGGTGAGAGCGAAGTAAGGTCGCTGACACTGCCCGCGCGAGAAACATTAGAGGATGCGTCGACCAAACTTTCTTGCGCCTTTGCCCTCTTCTTAGCTTGAAGCGACGTATCTTTGGAGCCCGTGTGTTTGCGCTTCCCTCCACTGGCCTCGGCGATCTGGCTCCATTCCTGGTTTTCACTCATCGACCCTTGCTTGTTCGTGCTCTTGTGGTCATCAGTGATCATAATAGGGTGTGTTGTGCCGGAGCCCACAATTCTCCCAATATGGTCGATCATCGTGAAGTGCACGTGGAAGCCAGCCTTTTCTCGATGGTGGCGGCAGTAGCAAGTGATGCGCATAGGCAGGATGGCGGAACCGGTGGAAAAGTCGATGACCTCGGGACAGTTGAACTGGATGATGCTAGAAGTGTCTTCGTGTTTTGGCTGTCTTGGTTGTCCGCTAGGGTCGTCGGGGTCGTCGGAGTCAGAACGAACAGGTCGTACTCGAGCGGCTATTTTGCGCGCCACCCGCTTGGCTTCACGAGTTCGACAGCTTGAGCAACTGACTACCTGGCTGTGGGGAGGGGATGCACATGTTACAGCCACTGCGAGATGAAGGATGTCTTCGGACTGGGGATCTTCATTCGTCCGTGAGCGATTATGAGCCAGGTTGACAGGACACGATGCTCACCTATTTTTCCTTCTTTCCGCGTCCGCCGCTTTGTCGAAGTTCCCTTTGGGAGTTTCAGCCACTTCCACGAGCCAATCTTGTCATACTTGAAGGACTCTCCAGCGGATGAGCTTGCGTACGCCAAATCAACTGTCACTCGGACTTGAGTTTCAACTCGGGACTTTGTTCCTCCCTCTGGGATGCTTGGTATGATGATCGGCAGACTAGGCGATATATGGGAATAGGGAAGGAGATAGCGGATCCAAGGACGGAAACTCACTTATAACATGACTCCTTCGGGGGATACACCACTCTGTCCGAAGCCGCAGAGGGTTCACGTTTACGCGCCATAGGAGCCGGCGGAGGTACAGGCTTTGTCGAAGAGATACCGGGGTTTGCTGAAGTCAACATGTCGGTGTATTGGGCCAGTTGCGATGGTGGGGCTGATGGCATCGACGGAGAAGACATGCTGGACACATCAGATACCGCAGCCTGATGCAGACCGGTCACGTCCAATGCAGATAAGAGTGTCTGCCTATGATTACGCGGAGAAAGGGGTTCAACGGGGCTGGGATTGCACGGTAAGAGGAGAAACGCACTCGTCGTAGACATGGTTATGGATAAGGTCATTCAGAGACAGTATTCGCTCTCCATCTCGCTTCGAACCGTCAGGATACAAACCGGTCTCAGTCTCCCAAACTGTGGATGTGCCATTGGCCAAAGAGTCGCGCCATGAGTTCACGTCCGCGTCGTCGCGCACAACCATGGGTTCTGGACCGTCGGATGTTTCTGGCGTCGCTGGTGACGGAGAACGGGAACCCGCAAAAGTGGCAGAAGATGAAGACATGGCAAGGCGGGACACAGGACGTTCTGGATCTAAAGGTTAAGCTCCTGTTCTGGTGATGTGGGGACTATCGGCAAGCGCCAAGTGTGCAGGGTCGAGTAAGGCCTCTTCAATTAGGCAATAAAATGAGATCGTCCTGAACGTCTAGACGTGGGGAGACAGAGAATATACACCAGCGGACTGTACCGATGCAGAAGAGGGAAGAGGAGAGGCAGGTTTTCTGGATCAATCCTGAGAGTCGCGGAGCGTGGGAGACCTCTTCACGTATGGAAATAAATTGGGACTCCGCCATCTATGCCTCCACGGCGTGTTTGGCGCGTTCTGCCACAAGCAAGCATTGTTCGACGCGTGCACTATGAAGCGAGGCGCCGAGAAGCAGCTCAGGCGAGAGGAGGCTGAGGCCGACGACGACGAGGAACCAGAGGTGAGCGTCCTTGACCGCATCTACCCTGCCCGCGTGACAGAAAGAGAAGCCAGGAAATACGCAAAGGCTTCAAGAAGGCAGATGAGTCTGAATTGGCCAGGCGGAAGTGAGTGCTCCGCTGGGTTTATTCCTTGTTGTAGCTAATTCAGTTGCTAGAATACGGGCGTTGCCCAAGCGGATGGGAGGGACCGAACCTGCGCCAGCCTCAGCTCCAGGACCTGCCACCACCAATGGTGCTATGTCGAACGTGAGTCTCCCATGCTAAGTGGCGCGCTTGAGCTCATTGGGACATTTCTCAGCCATCGACGCGTTTTGGAGGATTTGGCGGATTTGGCACTGGTGGTTCTAGTCCTTTCTCATTCGCACAACCGGTTCCATCACCCATTTTACCCACCAATACAGTCAAACCGGCACCTGCGCCATCATTCAGTGCATTCGCGACCCCGACCAATCTTCCGGCTTCTGCTTCACCGTCTGTGTCATCCTCAGCATCTGCAGCTACCAAGTCATTCGCTGCCTTCCTAGGCCCTACTCCGACTTCTACAAGTTCAAGCTCTAGCCCAGCGGCCTCCAACACGGCGGCCAATGGCACCGAAGATACTGCAGCCTTCAAATATTACACGTCATTACGTGGTCTGAATGTGTCGTTCATCAAAACCATCACCAAGGCCGTCGCGGAAGACCCATTCATGGATGTTGCGAGCCTGATGGAGAGCTACAAGTCACTACGGATTGCGGTACAGTCCGAATTTGATATGATGCCCAAGGACCCTCTTCCTTCCATGCCTGCCCCGCCAGCCAATTTCGCTGGATCTGGCTCGCTCGTGCCCTCATCATCAAGCAGCTCGGGTAGCGGATTCACGTCGAAGATCGATTCTGGCAGCTCGTCAACTAATCCATCAGGTTTCTCGTTCTCGAGTGCGGCAGCTCCATCCAGTTCTGACCAACCCCCTGGATTTTCGTTTCCAAGCGCAGCACCGCTAACATCCTCTGCGCCATCGAAACTTCCCTTCTCATTCTCCTCTCTAGCCGCATCTTCTCTCAAACCATCACCTGAAGGGACGGGCGCTTCTGACACCTCAAAGTCGGACAATTCGTCAAAGCCTTCCGGGTCGTCGTTTACGTTTGGGTCATCGACAGCAGCAAAGTCAGACGCAACTACTTCGGCTTTTTCATTCCCGCCACCCCCTGGTGACAAGAAGGATTCCCCTCCTGCTTTCTTCGGGTCAGCTTTCAGTTTCAGCAAGGACAAGGGTGCAGACAAGTCCTCGCCCGTAACGAACCTCTTTGGGGGTTCTTCCGCTTTTGGGACAAGCACGCCCACCAAGTCGGATAAGGACAAGCCTCTGTTTAGCGGCGGCTTCAGCTTCGGTACAGGAGCAACTCCTCCAAAGGTATCTGCGTTCTCCGGGTTCGGCAAGCCGAGTGGGAGTATAGGCAACCCCGTGGGTTTCGGCTTTGGCAGCCCCCCAAAGTCGGAGTCGGATGGCGACGCGACTCTGAAGTTGACGTTCCCATCCTCCAGCTTCACTTTCGGCCAACCCAAGAAGGAGGAAGCCAAGGAGGGCGAAGAGAGCGAGGAGAAGGTGATGTCGGGCGGAGAGGCGGCTGTTGATGCTGAAGACGCGGATGCTCCGAAGACAGTGTCCAATAGTATTCACGATCTGGAGGGTCAGGGAGAGGAGGATGAGGAGACAACGCATTCAGTCAAAAGTAAAGTATACCGATTTACAAAGAACCCCGATGACGAAAAGGGCAAGTGGGTGGATATGGGCGTTGGTGAGGGTCTCACAACAGATGACTTCTGCGCAGTTACTGAGTCCACTGTCTTACAGGAGTCCTTAAACTGAAGAAGCACAAGGAAACCGATGCGCGACGAATGCTACTACGAAATACGAGCACGGGACGAGTCATTATTGTACGTCTCCATCGCGCTACTAGTGGCGCTTGCGCTGACATGCTGGATCTCGACATCAGAACTTCAAGATCTATGCTGGTCTAACACCGAAAGTGAACAGCAAGCTCGTCAGCTTCACCGGCCATGAAGAGGGTCAAGCGGTCAACTACCAGCTACGAGTCAAAACCACAGAAGATGCGGAGCAGCTGAATCAAGCCCTGAACCGCGAGATTGAGTTTATAAAGGGACAGTTCGAGTGAAGAGATCGTCCATATCGACTGTTGTATAATCTGCTTTGTCGAAGTTTATTTTATCACTATCTTCTTTCCACACCCACATTATGACCAAAGGACACTTGGGTCGTTCGTTTTGCACAAGAATAAACGTACACGACTCTCTTGAATCCGGCTGATATGCGTCTATTTACCATTGAAGTGACTTTGGGCGTTGTGCCAAGTAGAGCTCAGAACGAAGGCTTCGCTAAGGAGCATTTCGATGTCGTGGTCCGTCCAACCTTGAGTGGGGAGTGACTGCAAGAACATGATGATGCCCTTCAGACAGGCTTGTTAGCACAGTAAACGACATGCCCATCTTGCTTACTTGGAAGTCCATCTGTCGCAACTTTTCGCTCCATTTCACGAGGAATGCAGAACAGACATATAGATGGAATTGCGAGAATGCATCCGCCCCCTCGGCCTGAAAGAATGATGAGGCCAGATCGGCGAAAAACTATATAATCCATACCAGATAGGTATCCCACATACGGATTGTATTCCGCACGCTGATTTCTCTCATCAGAAGGCAATTCATCCACCGGAAGGCAAATTGCATGAACTCCACGTTCTGTGAAGCTAGGTGGGCGGCCAGTGGTGCTGTTGTTCCCAGTCAGTTGCAACTTCAGAAGGATCAGATGGCAGATGGGAAGACGAACGGTCTATGCGTGCAACTAATTCTGCCATGCGCTTCACACTCCTATGTATACCCGGTTGACCAGCAATGTAATTGTCCTGAATGCCATCCAGTAGACGTGACAGGCACCAGAATGAATCGGCTTCAATCGCGCTGAGGACGTTTGAAGGAAGTAGGGTCGGATCAAAATCTTCCACCTCAGAATCTGGAAATGGCTTTCACTGTAAGCACTTAACATGTGAACAGGATAGACCAATGGCGCACCAATGTATGCCGACAGAAAAACCTGGAAGAAGGGTGTTGCGAGATCATTGATCCCTTGAACATATCCACTTGCTGGGTGGCGAATGGCCCAGACATAAAGAATCCGCTCCAGACTCTGACAGAAAGTATGAGGTCGACGCTTTAGGCACTCCTAGGGGAACAGACATACCCGCTGAGTACAGGCATGCATCCATAATCGCACACCTGGTCTTGTTCGCGGTACATCAATCTCAATTTGATGCCATATTTGCTGGTCCAAACCCCGTCTATCACGAGCGAAGGTTACTTCAACTAAAGAAGCATATTCTTCCCGTTTTCTTTTGAGAGTAGAAGAACGTAGAGGGCAGGGTAGAGGCATATAACCCTTTAATCACGATGAGAGATAAACCGAGCCCGGATTTTAGTGAGTCACCTACAAGAAGAAGCGGCCAGACAATAGGGCGTAAGTCATTGGGTACGCCTTGCCATGCCAGCTTCCGAAGCGCGGCTTTACAGAGTCTCAATGAGGTACATTTGTGTTATGGAACATTAAGAACGAACCGATATCGATGTCCTCCTGCAGTAGACAATTGATGAATCTATGGCGGCGGTTTGTCCGTATCGACCGCTCTCGCTGTAGTCGCTCTGGGCTCTGATTTGACTCGGGTGAAGCACGCCCGGAAAGAGGGTCCTCGGAAGATTTGGCTTTTCCAGTACGCCTACTGATCAGGTGCAGCGGATCTGTATTATGGGTGAGGGCCGCGAGAATACAGACAAGAGGCTCTGTGAATACCGTTAACAAGCTCGTCAGCATCGTCTCTAATGGTGCCCTGATCTTGCCTGCTTTTACTGAAAGGAAAATGATCTATGATTTCCGGTTCCATATCGCCTAAAACCATCTCCCCTTCAACGTCCACCTCTCCCGCAATCTCACCTTCCTTCCCATGACTACCACTTTCTCTGCTCTCACACTGATCGACAGACTTTCTGACAATTGTCCACCCGTGCTTATGAATATTGCTCTCCTCCTTGTGCGAGTATGAACTAGGACTGGGAGCGCTGACATGGGTATATGAGAAGGCGAGTGTGGAAGATGAATTATTGAGGCTTGGCCGAGGAACTGGTTTAGGCGCAGTCATCGATGACGAGGCTTTTGGGCTGGATAGCACAGCAGACCTGCTCCAATTGTTACTGGAGGATGATGGATTTTGCGATTCAGAATCGGAGCCGCTATCCCAAGCATCGTCCTCAGCCCAATCTCCGGCGCCAGACGGGAATGAGAAATAGCTGGAGTGAACACCGATGTGCGGTCGTGCTGGAGGTGGTCGCGCCGCCATTCAGAACGTTTAATGATTACTGTTGCGGGACTGTTATGCAGAAAGATACAGGACGAGGGGTCGGTACTATAGTCGAGGTAATAGACGCCGTGAGAATAGCCCATGCGTGCAGTGCACAATAGGCTCGTGACCACCCTCTCGATCGAGCGATTGAGCCCAGTCAAAACCAACAAAAAAGGAATCGAATACCTACCAACTAGATAGAATTTAATCGAACTAGATCGAATAAACGCTGCAATTCCTCGAATAAACACAAATTTGCCGCGAGTCTGCCTCGCATCATTT